>CAUYRT010051125.1:0-21512 GCA_963574885.1 Lepilemur ruficaudatus
CTGAGGCAGGAGGATCGCTTGAGCCCAGGAGTTTGAGGTTACTGTGAGCTAGGTTAATGCCATGGCACTCTACTCAGGGCAATGGAGTGAGACTCTGAGGAAGAAAGAAAGAAAGAAAGAAAGAAAGAAAGAAAGAAAGAAAGAAAGAAAGAAAGAAAGAAAGAGAAGGGAGGAAGGAAGGAAGGAAAGAAGGAAGGAAGGAAGGAAGGAAGGAAGGAAGGAAGGAAGGAAGGAAGGAAGGAAGGGAGGGAGGGAGGGAGGGAGGGAGGGAAAGAAAGAAAAGAATAAAACTATTGTCTCTTCTATAAAAAGCACTTTATAAACCAATCAAAGATCCATGTATTTTCTACCTCATGTTTGTTACAGGTACACAGGATGAATGGAGAAGCAACCATACAATAGAAATAGAAATAAATCGGACTCTGAAAATACCATGCTTTCAAAATATCTCCTCAGAAATTTCATCTGAGTTCACCTTTGCATGGTTGGTGGTAAGTGTTGCCTTTTTCAGTGAATAACTGCAATGATCTTTAAATATTAATGAAGTAAAATGATAACAAGTAATAATAAGGAAGGAAGCATACTTGATGAGAGGCAGGAATTATGCCAGTGGTTGGGGGAGGGATAGGAAAGGAAGGAAAAGACACTCTCAGATTCCTTCTAACCGGGCAAGCCTCCAGGTCTATGAATGCAGTGGGTTAATTTAAAAATTAGCTCCTAAAGGTTAGTTTCTATTTCTGTCTATATACCAAATGATGATTGCAGAGAGAACAAAGTGTGAAGGTACCCTGGAGAGGAGCCACATCCAGCAGAAGTCCCTACTCATAAATATTTGTTTTTTTTAAAAAAAAGTGTGGAGATATGTTTTGGGTCCTCCCCACCCCCACAGAACCCTTATTACTGCATCCTGGGAAATATCCAACATTACCTTAGATCAGGAAACACAAACTCTAATGCTTCTGAAATATAAGCAGAAAATGTGCAGGAAATCAGGACTTGTGTAAGAAACAGTCACTATTCAGCTCTATTAATGCCACAGGGGGCTGCATGCCTGTAATTGCCCTGCCTTCAAACTTACAAAAAAAAAAAAAAAAGCCACAAATCCAAATCTTTGAGAAAATTTTCAATTTTAAAAATAATGTGTAGGGCAAAAATAAGTACTGGCGTATTATTTTGATGGAATAAATTACTAGGGCATCCAAAAATATAACACTAATATTTTTAAATTATCAATTTAAAAAATTCCACTGAGTATTCACTTCGGTAGTTATGGTTAGTTAACTATGTATTTGTTTACCATCTGCTGTGTGATGACTAAATTCTCCCACTATTTTTCTCTACTTGAAATATTGCAAACTTCATCTATTTAGATCTGTAATTTAATTTTGCCTGCTCCTTAATGTGAATGTATCATTTACCTGCTCTGTCTGCCTTCGTTATTGTATCATTAGTCTGCAACATTATTCTGCCATACTGTGTCATTTTATTTTTAAAATCTAAATGTAATCTTAAAAACTAAAATCCTAGTGATTTAATATATCTTTCAAATGGGAGTTATCACAGTTTTTCTCATAATAAGCAAACAAAATCAACATGAGCCTAACAAGAAATGTGAAAGAATTGTGTGCAACCAAATGGCAGCCAGCTATTAACCAACACACATAGTAAGATCTAAAACTGTTAAATCAAATGGTAACAAGAGACTAACACAATCATAAATATAATCACAAAATGATTTCAAGAATCACATAACAGGGGATTTATTTAGGTGATCCAGAATATGATTACTGTATATTAATATTTCAGGTTGTCTTCAAAATGCAAAACACAGGATTTTAAGATTCTTACAAAACTCATAGATCCCCACGAATGTAACAGCTGACACAATTTGGAAAATATCACGATTCACATGACTGATTATTCACATTCCAAGTTACCTAGGTTTTTGTGGGCTGTTCTAGAAACTAGATCTTACACATAAAAAGATTTTTCTGGGGGTGTGCCAAATCCAAAATAACTTTCTTCCATGAAGACACTAAAATACAATCTATTTATAATTTTTCACTGTCTAGATATTTTTTTGATAGTCAGTAATTTGAAAAGAAAAATATATTCTAAAACATATTTCCCAAATTGTTCTGAAATCTACAATGACTCCTTGTCATCTGTCACAAAATGTATTTTTCCTTTTATAGGATTTGGTTTCCAAAGAGAAATGCTTCCTTGGCATTATGCCTATCATTAGTATAAGTCAATTGTTCTTAACAAACATCATGCAATGTAGTTCTTAGAAAAAGATTAAAAAGCGAAGCTGATCTCAAAAGGGCAGAAACATACCATACTAAACATTATAGTAATGGAAATGCATTGTTTATATCTTACATTATTAATATTTTTCACCAATAAGGCAAAAAAGTCCCTATTGTAATTATCACAAATTCACTATCAATGGGAATTGGCTTAATAAAGCTTTACTATAGAGATTTTGGCTGTCAGGTAAATTAATCTGTAGTGTTATCTCATGGGTGTGCAATCTGTTTTTCCAAGCAAATGTAAAGTCTTCAGTCAGTCTGTGCCTTTTATGTGACATTTGAGCTTTTCCAGGGCAAAAAGACTGACCATTCACTTCAAAATTCTCTAGCATCAAGTAGAGAGCTTAGAACATAGGCATTCACAAATACTTAATAAATGATCTAATGAATTTGTTTCTGTCTTTTCCCTTTCCCCACTGGTCTTTTTCATTGTCTCCATGTTAAATTGATGGTCGCTAAATTCATGCTCTATGATTGATTAATGAGTGTCAGCTCATCACGGATCGAAGACCAAATAATTGATAAGGCATCCTTTATCAAGTAGTTTCCTTCAAAGACACCTAGAAGGCTATACAGGCATTATCTCTGGATCCTGCTGGGACATTTAGGATAAATGAGAGCCAGAGAGAGTGCATGTAAGGTCACACAGTGAGAGGGTGAGTCCTAAACATCTACTAAAACATCAAGCCACGCAAACACTTTAAGGAATGCATCATGGTATAGACAACTTGAGAAATCTTTTTGAAATAAACCTCTCTTCAAAAGGAACCTCGTGTTAGCAAATGTGCTGATTAAATTCCAACTGTGCATTCCCTTTTTAAATGTCAAAATCTATTTGCTCCTCTGATTTACATCCGGCCCCACACTGTTGATGGCTGTGGGATGCAGCAAGTCTGATACGAAACCCTCTAATGTCTTTTCTGCAGAGGATATAAATATTTTCTCCAATCTATATTTTCCGTCTTCAATCTCTTGTTAAACTAACAATAATAATCATAATTATAAGCCAATTGTCCTTACCAACATGCTATAATATAGCTTTTAGAAAGAGGTTAAAAAGTAAAGATGATGATGAGCTCAGAAGGGCAGAAATCTGTATACCAAATTTGGTAGCTCCAGGAAGCTGCAAGGCTGTCTGCCCCTAGTGCTTCAGGAAAGCCTGGAAACAATTTTACAAACTAAAATTATCAAGGTCACTGGGGAAAAAAAAGTCATGTCTTCCTGTATGTGAAGTTTTATAAAATCTAATTAATTCGGTTAGGACCCTCATGGGAAAGGTTATTATTGGGATTCTCAGTCTCATAAAATAAACCCATTTGCTATACATACCTGATCCCCTGCTAAGGCTGCGTTAAATGTGTTAGTGGGACAGATACTTTGTGTTTTGGGAAGTTACATTTCCGGAGTGTGACTACACAAAGGTAGACCAGCATCGGGTGCAAGTAGACAGTGAATCTAACATGTTTTAGAATGAGGGGGAACTAAGAAAACACAAAGGATTAACCTTTTAGTAGAAACTAGGGGTCTATGTAAATGGTGAGGTGATATATAAGAAATCATAGACCATGAATGTTTAGATGAGATGCAGTTGATAGATAAGGGGAAAAGTGATATTTTCCCATTTTATGCAGTAAGACACAAGAAGCTTCTAAATACACTCAATATTCTGTTTTCATACCAAACTATCATCTTGATTTCTCACAGTATAAATTTCAATTCAATCCCATAAACATAGGTGAATCTGCTTTGAGAGCTAAGTCCTGCAGGGTTACATATTTCCTACCATGACATACACCTTTAATAAAAATGTAAAAAATGGCAGCTTGGTGGGAAAATATTTGATTCTGACTAGATGAACCTGGGAAAGCTTCTTAGAAAAGGTTCTGTTTGAGCTGGATAATTAAAGAACAGTTGGCTGGCCAAAGACAGGCATATAGACCCTGGGACCTATAAGTACAAGTTGGTAATGCAGATGGGAAATACTTGTCCTCAAAGTCAAACAAAGAAATCCACAATTTTTCTCTTTAAAACCGTGAAGGGAAGGACAATAATATTTCAAATTCAAACAGGTCAATATTACTAACAAAGGCACATAACTAAATTCTAGGTGCTTATATTTCTTAGAATTTTTATCTACAATTGTATCCTCAATATGTTCTTCCTTAATATTTATGCTATTTCATAATTAAAAGGTAAAATGGGACTATCAACAGTGTTGGCTTCTCATATTTATGGGATACCTCAATATTCAGAAAACAAAACTGTAACCTCTTACCTAATGGCAGCTGATCCTAATTATCTTTACTTTAATCAAAAATAAAGTGCTAGCCAAACTGCAAAGTGTTGACAACCAAGAGCAATGATTAGAAAAATATTGTTCTGGTACTCTAGAAAATGGACGTGAGGAGCTTTGCAAGAAGCCTGCTCTGACAGCACTGACTGGTTGGAGAATAAATGGGGGAAATGTGAACACAGGAAACAGTTTGGAGATAAAGAAGCGGCAATCGATACAGTTAACAGCCGCTATCCAGTGAGCTCTGTACCACTCAGCACCTGCCACATGCTGTGGTCAACGCAGCCAGCTCTGGCATGGAGCTGGCTCCAAGGAGCTCAGGCCAGCACGGAGATGAGATAGCATCATTAAATCAAATTGGTTGAGCATCCCAAATCAGAAAATCCAAAATTTGAAATGCTCCAAAATCTGAAACTTTTTTATCACCAATGTGCTCAATGAAGCAATTCAGATTTTTGATTTTTCAGATTTGGAGTGCTCAACCAGTAAGTATAATGCAAATATTCCAAAATAAAAAAAAATTCCTTCTGCTCCCATGGATAAGGGATACTCAACCTGTAGTACCAAGGTGCCTCTTCTGGATTAAAAATTCTGATTCTAGTACAAAAACAAAAAAAGCCTCAACAAATTATTTTAGGATTTGTCAGGTCTTTAAAGGGCATATAATAGTAGTTTTTCATGATTCTATGTGACTCCACTCAGCCCTTATCATACTAATTATTTTATCAAACTCTTGTACATAATTTAATTATACATTTGTTTCTTTTTTATGGGCCTGGGTTTTGTATTTGTTTTTCTTATAAATGTATTCTTTTTCTCAAGTAGCCTGTAAGCAGAAAAGGCAAGGGCTATGCCTTCTACTGCTTTTGTGAGGCTGTATACAGCAAAGTCATTAGCAGCATGACTGTTGGAGGGAATTTGTTGTATTCAAGTCCTGGCTCTACCACTAGCTGTGTGACCTGAGGGCTAGGGTTATAGTGAGTTGGGAAAGGCTTTCCAATTTGAGAGCAAAATTTAAGGAAGCACAAAATATCAGTAATCAAGACAGATATTTTAATATAATATTTTTAAAAAGCAAAAGCTAGGTAAAAAAATTTAAAAAAAAGCAAAAGCTAGGAAAAATTCATGATGAAAAAAATATCAAAAGTTTAAATAAAGGCAGGCTGTTGCTTGTGTTGAGACTTTGATATATTTATATTGTTCAGGAAACAGTATTTTCCAGCCAGCCTGTAGTTCCTGAGCTTCATGGCCATCATGTCTCCCAAGGGTAGTATAAGGGTTGACAGTGGCAGGAGAACAGATTGCACAATTTGTGGCTTTATGCCTATCTTAGTCCATTTTGTGCTGCTATATATAACAGAATACCTGAGACTGGATAATTTATAGAGAACAGACATTTACTCTCTCAAATTTCCATAGGATTGGAAGTCCAAAATCAAGGCACCAGCAGGTTAGAGCCTGGTCTCTCTGCTTCCAAAATGGCACCATGAATGCTGTATCCTCCAGAGAGGGAGAACATTTTGTCCTCATACAGCAGAGGTGTAGAAGAGAGAGAACTCAGTTCCACGAGCTCTTTTTATAGTGGCATTAATCCATTTATGAGGGCAGAGCCCTCTTAACCTAAACACCTCCCATTGGGTCCCACTTCCCAATACTCTTGCATTGGGGATTAAGTTTCAATGTGAGTTTTGGACGGGACAAAAACATTCCAACCATAGCAATAATTCTCCATAATTTGTCAATTTAGCCAGGCACATAGTGAATACTTATGAAATAGCAGCTTGGTCAAAGGTGAGACTGGAGGATAGTGAGTTTGTATTAGTGAACATCTATTAAGTACCAGGACTAGAACATATCATATGTATGATACACACATGTATGTGTATCATATATGTTAGCTAGTTGAATGTACATTCCTCATTAAAAGGTAAGTGTCTGCCAAGGTACAAATCCATAGTTTTAGAAATGTTTATGAACATTTTAAAAGGCAGACAATATTTTTTCTTTGAGTAACAGAAAAAGAAAAGAAAAACAGGTAGAAACAAAGGCTCTGTACAAGAACCCCTACCAGTCTGTTTCCTGCAGCCTAGGTTACCTACAATCACTACTGTCAGGTAGGAGTTGAGGTATGCTCCACAACATCTATCACCAAAGGTGGGTCAATATTCCATAAAAGGACCCTTTCAATCAGCAAATTGCCTACACCCCTGAAATCTATAATGTATATAAAGACTTCCTGGCCTCCTGGCATTTCTTTTAAATTTCTCATTCCAGATACTCCAGACAGTTTTTTAAAATTTTTTATGATTGTCTTTGATTAGTACATGTTGTCTCTGAGGTTTATTTGACCTTAGTTCTGGGCATTCTTGCTGTTTGAGGCTGTGACTTAATACCTTCTTGCTTTGTATGACCGTTGAGCAAGTTATTTAACCTCAATTTATTCCAGATTGTTGTAAGGAGTAAATAAGATAAGACTTGAAAGAACTTTTCAGAGCGCCTAGAACATAGTAGGTGCTAAATAAATTTAAGCTATGATTGCTAAGAATACAAAATGTTAATAGTGGTCACAGCATAATATTAGTATGATTCCTCACTCTCCCGACCCTAGGTGTCTCATTGTTTCCCTGTGCCAGTTTTTCCCCCCTCTCCTCCCATTTGCTCCATGAAGACAGCCACTCACATGCAGGTTCTTGCCATGGCCCCTTTATAAATGGGAGCTCTAGAATCTCTCAGGATCTCCTTATCTTGTAGGTTACAAGGCACTCTTTGCAACTGAATCCCAGCTTTCCCAGGGAAGGAACAAATTTCTCCCTCTGCAGAATTCAACTGCCCAGAAAAACAAATCTTTGGATAAGTTGGGTTTTTGTTTCTTGTTTTTTTGCATCTTTTCTCTATCAATTAAACCACCTTGGCCAGTCATACACCCTGCTGCATAATAAAGAAAAAAGTGGTTTTTCTCACCAGTCTCTAAACTCAGCATGTGACTGCCCTTATTCCAAAAACAAAATGACAGATAGAAATTTTTCAAATGTCACATCGTATATTAAATGACCAAGAAGCATTTTAAACTCCAAAATTCTCACAATAACAGTCCCTATGCATAAGGCGAGAGGCTGTCAAATATACCTAATTGTGCCAAGGGACCTGCAGGGGGCGCCTGCTTCCTTATTTATTGACCTCCAAATCAGCCACTGAGGGACCTGCCTTCCACTGTCTTCTGCTGTCACCACCCAATACTTCAGGCTCCTCTAGGGGCCCTGTGGGGTATTGTATTTTGAGGTACAATCTTTCTCCCTGTGGTTTTCTAGTACTCTTCCTCATTAGGAAGACGGCAGTACAGATGCTTAGGTTCTTCTTTGAGAAGGTATAAAGGAAGGCACATTGCTTCAGGGTTAAGACTTTAGCAGGGTGTGATTTGTTGTAGGCTACAGTACTATCTACATGAAGGCTGATACAAATCCTAGCCAGATTCTGCTGAAGAATTTTGTCTTACGTAAGAGTTTCTACTAAGTATATTCTGGAATTATCCATGTAATTAAACTATTTAAGAAGGTCGCCTTCGTGTTTCCACTGTTTCTGCCCATACTTGAATTCACTCACTCACCTGGCTTCCATTTCTTCCACCCTGAATCTGCCTAATTTTTAAAACTAGAGATTCCAAGTCACAGATCTTTACTTTCATTATTTTATGACATTTCCCCCCTGCTAAATGTATTCCTGTTCACCCTTCTCCATTTTTGTTCCCTCCGTTTGCCCCGACACCTGTGCACAATGATTCATCTGTTGTTTCAAATTAGGCCAGTGGTTCTCAGCCCTGGATCCCCTGAGAACTTTTTTTAAAAAGCCCCAGCCTGTGTCACCTCACTTCGAATAATGAGCTGAAGTGACATGGGGGGGTCACTGTGGAGGGGTGGGTTATGCTTGAAAAGTAGTTGGGGAGCGGAATTAGGGGTCTCAATAGGGGAAAGGAATTCCTCAAAAACTGATTCATGTGATTAACTGTAACCTTGGTAAATTCACTGAAAATCATTTAATTATACACTTAAAATGGAGTGTTGGTTGTAAGTAGATACAGTTGGAGCACTATGTATGTACTCTATGGACTACTTTGACAGAGTAGATTTTTAAATGTAACAAAATAAGTCAACTTGAGTGGTAATATATTTTGAGAAATCAGCTCACTATAAATTGTGACTGTAAACATTATACTGTAAATGCTTTGTAGTTTTCCCCCAATAAAAAAGAAAAAAAAAAAAGAAAAAAAAAAAAAAAAGAGAGGCAGCATGCCACCCATGTGAATTTTTGGTTGAAAGAAGTAATATTAAGTTATTAAGTATGAAATGTGTGATTTCCCTAAGTGCTAAGTTTGACAGTTGATATCTCTGACATTTCACTTTGACATTTCTTGTTTTACGTGTGTTTTGGAGGAATGTTGTAAGTCTTTCAAACACACATTTTGGCTTGTGATTATCTTTCAATTTTTTTTTACAGCAATTTTTGTGAAACCATGGATAAGTAAAAACTTTGTGTTATTTTCAAATATGAGTTCTGTCGTGGAACCAATGCAATGCAGACAGCTTGAAATATCAACGAAGTGTTTGGGAAGCATTTGACTAACGAACGCACAGTATACTGATGGTTTTACAAGTTCCGTTCTGGTGATTTTAATCTTGAAAATGAACCACGTGAGTGACCTGAGACCAAGGTGGATAATGATGAGCTGAAAGCTGTAGTGGAAGTGAATCCATCTCAACCTATGCGTGAATTAGCAGCAAGGTTTGATGTTACTATTCCAACAGTATTGGACTATCTGAAACAAATGGGCAAGGTAAAGAAGCTAGATAGATGGGTATCACGTGAATTAAACAAGCTTCAGAAGAGAAATCCTCTCAAAGCTTGCCTTTCCTTGCTGCCATGACATAAAGACGAACCATTTCTACACCATATTGTTACATGTGATGAAAAATGGGTTCTTTTTGACAACTGCAATTGTTCAGCACAATAGTTGGATAAAGGTGAAATGCCAAAACTCAGTCCAAAACAGAATATTCATCAAAAAAAAAAAAAGCTAATGGTGTGTGTTTGGTGGTCCAGCGCTGGTATTATCCACTACAGCTTCATGAAACCTGGTCAACGGATTACAGCGGATGTCTACTGAAACCAATTGGATGAAATGATGAGGATGCTTGTGATTAACAGCCAAGATTGGTCAATAGAGTCAGGCCCATCCTCTTGCAAGATAACACTCGACTACATGTTGCACAAACAACGCTGCTCAAACTATAGCAGCTGGACTTGGAAACTCTGTGTCATCCACTGTATTCACCAGGCCTTGCACCACCTGACTACCACTTCCTTCAGGCTTTGGACCACTTCTTGCAAGGAAAAATATTCAATTCTCAACAAGCTATGGAAAATGCCTTTAGGATTTCATCACTACTCACTCTCTAGGCTTCCTTGCTGCTGGCATAAACAAGCTACCGTTAAGATGGCAAAACTGTGTTGATAGTTTAGGCACATACTTTGTTTAATTGCACTGCTTCTTGTTTGTTATATAACAGACTACACTTTTAATCTGAAATCAGACATTTCATAATAAATGTAATAGAAATTTGATCAATATGATTTTTCCAGGTTCTCTAAAATAACATAAAATGAGATACCTGATCTAATTTTAGAATCAGTATGTATTATCTTGGATTTATATTTGCTTGTATGCAACGGAGACCCAAAATAAACGTGGTTTGGATAAATGCACTAAACATTGTGGTAGGTAAAATAATATCCCCTTAGAGATGGCCGTGTCTTAATCCCCAGACCTCAGGGAATGCTACATGACATGACTTAAGGGACTTTGCACTGTGTTTCTGTTAAGGCTCTTGAGATGGGGAGATTATGTAGGATAGTCCAGGTTGGCCCATTCTATGATTACATGATCCCTTATAAGAAGGAGGCAGGAGAGTCATAAAGAGAGATCTGAAGATGCTATGCTTGTGGTTTGTAAGTCGGAGGAATGGACCTTGAACCAAGAAATACAGGCAACTTGTAGAAGCTGGAAAACACAAAGAAACAGATTCTTCCCTAGAGCTTCCAGAAGGAATTCAGCCTGGTTGACACCTTGATTTTAGCCCAGTAAGACCCATTTTGGACTTCTGACCTGCATATCTATAAAAGAATAAATGACTATTCTTTCAGGACACTAAACTTGTGGTAATTTGTTATGGCAGCAATAGGGAATGATTATAAACATCTTGTGGTTTACTATCCCTAGGGCGTTTCCCTTCTCCCAAATGGTTTATTACCATATCTCTATTGTATCTACTTGATCAAATCAAGCAGTGACACCAAAAAATACTAGTAGTCATTGTATACTTTATGTCACACACTCACAATTTTAAAAAACAGCCAAAAAAGGAAAATTTACTTAAGGACAACTTTGATTAAACAATAAAATTATTAATTTTATTGAATGTCAATTCTTGATTACACATATTTTAATGTTCTGTGTGGCATAATGGGAGTAAGCATGAAGAATTTCTACTTTACCAAAATGTAAGATAAATATCTTGTTTGATTGTTTGACTAATGAGTTGAACTAGTCACTATTTTTCATGGAACACCAATTTCAATTGAACGAATGATTTACAGAAATATTGTGGTGTATTATTTTCCTATGCTTCCATAAAAAGTACCAAAAACTTAGTGTCTTACAACAAGAAAATTTGTTTTCTCACATCTTTGAAGGCTACACATTTGAAATCAAAATGATGGCTTTTTCTAGCTTCTGATTCTTATCAGCAATTCTTGATGTTCTTTGACTTATAGAAGCATCAGTCACATGACTGTCTCCTCCTTAAGTGTCTTCACATCACCATCTCTGTTAGTCTGTCTCTGTGTCCAAATTTCCCCTTAGACATTAGTCATATTCGATTAGGATCCACCCTAATGGTCTCATCTTAACTCTACTATCTCTGTAAAGACACTAATTACAAAATAATGTCATACTCTGAGGTCCTTGGGGTTAGGACTTCAACATATCTGTTTTAGGGTATACAATTTAGCCTATGACATATAATTATTCAGAGATGGGTATTTAGCAGTAATATTTTCTAAAATGGATAAAGTAAGCATGTTACTTTTATTGAAACAAATGATAGCATGTGTTGCAAATGATAAAATTTGAACTTTCAAGAAAAAAAATGGTTGTATCATTTTACAGTTCCACCAGAAACATATGTTTCTCTGCATCCTTGCCAGCATTTTGTGACATGACTATTTTTAAAAAATTTTAACCATTCTGATAACCTCATAGTGATATTGCAATGTGGTTTTAATTTGCATATCAAAGGCATGCTTTGGGATGAGCCTCGCTATCTCTAAGAATTGGCTAGCCCCGGGAAGGTCATTCTCTCAGCAGCCAGTAAGTTTTCTTAAGATGTCAAAACATCACAACATACACATATTCTTTGGCAGGTGTGTCACATTGGAGAGAAGGAGCAAGAGAGACAAGAGGATGTGCAAGGCTTTTTTCCACAGAATATCATCAAGCCATTCATGAGGTATCTGGCCCCATGATCCAAACATTTCCCACTAGCCCTTAACTCCAACATTGGGGATCAAATTTCAACACAAGATTTGGAGGGGACAAATATCCAAACTATATCAGAGCCTCTGCAGGACAGCACATAAATAAGTTTCCCATTTATGTGACATTAACCAAGAAAATAGATATGAAATGTTTAGAGTCTCTAATAATATTTTGGTGGGGTTGTGTGTTAAAAATATGCTCAGGTCAAGGTGGCAGGTCAAGCAGTTATGTTGTTGCAGGGTATGAAATGATAAGTTAGTAAAGTACATGTAAATATTAGTGGTATATGTGTGTGTTATCAAGGAAAAAGAGTGGTTGTATTTTAGGTTCAAGGCAGCAAGTGATGATGGAAAGCTGGAAGGTGGGTGGTAGGAGAAGGTACTGGGGAGTGAGTTGTCCTCTCCCCAGGGCATCAGAAAGTAGACTGATATGAGGTAGGTGCCTCCTGCAGAAAGCAATGATCTCAATTAATTTTTGGAACAGCACAGCTAGTAATAACCTCTTATCAGATTTCCCTTTTGGCATAGGAGTGCAGGGGTGTGCACTTGGCAGGAGCAAGGAGTATGCCAGGATCATGGGCTGAGCAGATAGAAAGTTCAGAAACATAATAGAATCCTTAATATCAAAGGAAAGAAAGCAAAAATGTCCTATATTTATCTTGTGCCTTAGCTAAAGCAGTCCATGGGTGCCACTGCGAAAGAGGTTTTAGTGTCATCGGTGAAGTCCTTTCTGGCACACGGGTGGAGTAATCTCCAACATCGAGGTCTTGGATAAGGGTGATGCCATCTGAAATGATGTCATCTCCAGCAGTAAATTTCTGGGCCTGGATAATGTCATCTTAGATTTGGGACTGGGGTATCCTTTTTAAGTGGGTACCCACTTGAGTTAATGTGGCCCTCAGCATTTGCCATGTTTAGATGAAACAATGGCTTATTTGGAGGGTTTGGTCTTTGAATTTTAAACCAACGAAAGTACCCTGACCAGAAGTATTAATGATAAGATACAGCCAGAATAGAATACATAGAATTGTATGTAGCTGCATCTGACAGAGTTTTTGTTTTTGTTTTTATTTTTTGGTGGAAGTTTAGGTTCAAATATGTCCCATATCAAATGAGCAGTTGCCTGGACTGTGGGACAATGTATGGTTAATGAATACCAGGAGGATATGTGCCCTCAATCTAGCCTCTAGCCCTCATGGGATAGGAAAAAGAATTGAAAATATATAGATAGATTAAACCTGGGGCAGGATAGCAAACTTTAGGCATTTAGGGGTTTAGTTGTTGGACTTGAATTTGAAAAAAGTTGTTTGAAGAGACTACTATGTTTCTTAAACTGGTTATCAGAGACCTATGAGGCATATGAAAGTTCTATTGAATGTCTTTTTCAAGAGCCCAGCATTGTGTATTCCAAGAAGTAAAATGTGTGTTTCAGTTACTACTAATAATGTTGATAACTTTGAAGGGAATACGGAGTATTCTGGAATGGCCTTGTATTGTGGCTTTAGCATACAAGGAGACGTGTGATTTTGATTTATATTTTGGGTACCTATGAAGCAAGAGATTCCCAGAGTTTTTTTACCTTGCAGGGAACAATTTTTAGATAATGCCCCAATAGTTTATAATAAATGTGAAGATGGGGCTATTTGCTCACCAGGGCATCCAATGCTAAGACAACTGCCTGAAGTTTGGATAAGTATGTTTTTCAAGGGATATTTTTCTTTATTAGAAACATCCTGGCTAAGGGATGGAAAGCAACAATATTCCACTAAGCTCCATCATACATAAGGATTAGAAGTGTCATCTTTACAATCTACAAACTCCCATTACTGTTCACTCATTTAATCCCAACGAGCTTTCCAGGTAGCCAAGAGGTCTTGGGGGAGGAGTGACCTCCTCCAGCACTCTGACATCTAGCAATGTACTGAAGACAGGAACATTCACCCTTTTCTGCAGGTGGAATATACTTGAGAGCCCATATTTGGTTCCATCCTATCATAGGGAGGCCTCAGCCATGCTGAGCTCATTGGATGCTGTTTCCTTGACCCAAGGCATAAAGAAAAGCTGGATATTGAGGGTCATAGGCCCCAGGTCTGTGACTACCTCTATTTCTAAGGGAGCACAGTAGGTAGCCAGTCATTTGTTGTTTCCATGACTTATAGCATAAGGCCTAGAAGGGCAATTTATTGCACGAGAAGCCCTTGAGCAACTAATGGCTATCCTAAGTGGTTCAGAGACTCCAGGAGGCATGAAAAGAGGTTGCCAAAGGTTCTACACTGAAAGCCCTAACAGGAGTGCCTGTTGATTGTAGTTTGGGAGTAAAAATTGTAAATTAGGAATATGTTGCCACTAAAACCCAAAAAGTATTAAAAATATTGGACTTATTAAAGTACAAAGATATTGGTCCTTAATAAGTATGTCAAATGAGTCTATGTGGAGAAGGATGTCTTTAATGAAATGTCATACCTGTGCACCTAAGGAAAGGTGGATGTAAGTACAGATACCACCTGGAAGGATTGCGTATGATGACAAAGCTTTTGACGTACCCCTTGGATAGCCTAGAAAGGGTAGATTGTGTATCTTTAGAAGTGGAGGCAAATTGCAGCTGAGAAGCTGTTGAAATAGTCACTGAACAGAGCACATTAGCCAAATCTACAAGAGCAAAATATTCATTCCTTGTTGATTGAACAGAATCAATAATTTTAATAATGTTGGATATTGTGTATGAGGCTTTAATGAATGAGATCACAGCATTAACATTGTAGTAATCCATCCTGAGGCCACATTTAATTTTCCCAAATTTAAGAATAGAAAACATTGGAATGTCAAATGGAAAAGTAGTGTTAATTATCCCCTATATTAATCAGGTTTCAGGCAACACGTTTTAATTTTTGAAGGACCTGCAGTTAATGTCACCTCCCCACAGGGCACATGCAAGGGCTTGCGCCCTCCCCACCTGGCAGGGAAAAGAGGGAGGCAGCATTCACAGATCTGAACCCTGGGCAGAAGTGTTGTTTTGGGATTGGAGTTGGGGTGTTACAATGGCGCCAGCCACAGTGCCCAGGGTTTACAAGCCAGCCACCCCTTCTCTCCAGAGCAACACAGCTGCATAGCCTGCCGTCAGGTCTCTGTGTCAGTCCAGAGTCCTGCTGCAGTGGAGAGTCCTTCCCACCACTCCAGCTGCAGTATCCTCAAGGGCAGTGTGGAGCCTGGAATTTTCTCCTCTGCCCCTTTCCCATATGCTGGAATCTTCCCTAATTACCTCTGGCCTTGCTGAGGAGCTTATGCCACTTCTATCTTCTTTGCTACACTCCTGCCTCCTCTCTGTGGATTTCCAGTGCTCTTGCTCAATTAATCAGTCCAAAGGTGATTTGCCACTTTCGATCCTCTGCACAAGAGCAGCATTGGGCTGGCTGCTTCTAGTCTGTCATCTTGGCCTCTAGTTTTCTTTTTTGTTGTTGTGTCCTTATCTAGTTTTGGTATCAAGGTAATGCCGGTCTCATAGAATGAATTTGGAAGTGTTTCCTCCATTTCAATTTTTTTTTGAACAGTTTGAGTGGGATTGGTATTAGTTCTTTAAATGTTTGGTAGAATTTAGCTATCAGTCTATAAGGTCCTGGGCTTTTCTTTGGTGGGAGAGTTTTTATTACAGCTTTGATCTCATTACTTGTTATTGGTTTGTTGAAGTTTTCTATATCTAGTTCATAGTTCAATCTTGGTAGGTTGTATGTATCCAGAAATTTATACCTTTCTTCTAGGTTTTCCAACTTGTTTGCATATAGTTGTTCATAATAGTCTCTAATAATTTCAGTTTGGTTTGTTCTGCTTTTCTAGTTCTTTGAGGTGCCTTGTTAGGTTGTTAATTTGAAGTCTTTTGGCTTTTTTGAACATGTTTTTTTCTGTAAGCTTCCCTCTTGGTACTACTTCTGCCTATTACCCTCCATTGAGGTGGAACTTTTGTAATATTCTAGCCAATTATGCCAGTCTGTCCCTTAACTGGGGAGTGCTAGGAGAATCTTTCTCCATCTCTTTCTGAGTCAGGGATGTCCAGAAGTGAAGTCTGTGGACATTCTGGAAAAAATAAGATCCACAGTTTAGGGCAGGAAGTGTCGGTAGTCCCTGAAAGAGGCAACACAAAGCAACACAGAGCAGCACATGGGAAAAATACCATGACACTGAATCTTCTGAGATGGTGGAGCCCAATTAGGACAGCCCATTTATAAAGCAAGCAATTAAGGGGTACCTCCTAAGTCCCCTCTCACTCATTACTAGACTATCCTGTTTATGCAGCCAATCATTTTGTACTCTTTTATAATATGATCAGTTAGGTGTGGCCACAGAGGAGAGGCTTAAGAAAAAACAAAACAAAACAATGTTTATTATATTCACAGGTCCCAGGGACAGGAGGCATGACAGGACATGCAGAGCCACATACATGGGAGAGAGACTAGGGTGCTCAGGAGATAGACAATTGAAGCAAGGAGAAAGCATTAACTATTAGGCCAGAGCCTTTATTGGAGTTTCCTTGGGAAAGGCAAGTCAGGGCAGGGTAAATAGTTTAGGACTGGCAAGACTGAATGATTCTGGAGGGCTCTAAGCTAGAGCAGTGATCCCCAATTGTCAGGTGTCTGGCCTTGGGATGATGAAGGAAAAATAATGTTGTCTCCTGGGGTTTCATAGGCCTGGTAGGGGAGTTATGGCTTTGGATTGGTTAGATTGCATATCAAAGGCATGCTCCCACCTGGGCACTTTTCTATCTCTAAGAACTGGTTAGCCCAGGGAGGGACAGTCTCTTCCCAGCCAGAAAGGTTTCAAGGTGTCAAATACAGAAAATTACACGCACACATACACACACACACACACACACACACACATTCACAATGTATTTTTCAGTGAAATATCCTTCTATGCCTTTTGCCAATTTTCTCTTTGGATTGCTTGTTTTTTACTATTGAGTTTTGAGAGATTTCATATATTCTAGACACTACTCCTTTCCTGCATATGTGTTTTGCAAATAATTTCCTTCAGTCTATATCTTGTCTTTTTATCCTCTTACTGTAATATTTCTCAGAACAAAATATTTTAATTGTGATGAAATCCAGTTTTTCAGTGTTTTCATTTATGGGTAGTGCTATTGGTGTCAAGTCTAAGAATGTTTTTGTATAGTCCTAGATCCCAAATGTTTTGCTCTGCGTTATTGAGTATTTTTCTTCAAAATTTTACAATTTTATGTTTTATAACTACATCTGTGATTCATGGGAAGGGATGCCCTGCTACAGCCTGGAGCGATATTTAGCTTCCCACCTGGCCTTTGCTGGTATAGTTGAGGCTGGAGCTATAGTTTTTCTTCTGTGGTGTTTGGCTGGAGTAGAGAAGTTATTGGCTAAAGATTTTATTTTTTGGCAGGCTATCCTTTTCCTGGTTCTTTGATTAGAGAAGGCAGGCTTTTGAATTAAATTTTATATAAAATGTGAGGTACAGGTAGAAGTTTATTTCTTTGCCTGTGGGTTTTCAATTATTCAGCAACATTTGTTGAAAGGGTGATTTTTTTCCTCCATTGAATTGTTTTTTGCACTTTTCTCAAAATTCATCTGGCCATTCTTGTGTAAGGCTATTTCTGCAAACCTTATTTTGTTCCATTGATCTATAGATTTATCTTTCTTCCAGTACCACAGTCTGAAAATCATGTAGACTGATTCACCATGCCCTATACACATTTTTCCTTCTTTCTCAATATCATTTTAGCTATTGTAATCCTTTAATTTTCCATAAAAATTCTTAGAATAATCTTGTCCATATCTCCAAAAACCTTGCTGGGGATTTCAATGGGAACTGTATTAAACTTCTATTCAATTTTGGGATAATTTCTATTATAATATATGATCCATGAATACAGTATGTCTCTCCATATATTTAAACCTTATTAGATGTCTTCCATCAGAGATTTTTTTTTAACTTTTAGACCTTGTACATATTTTGTTAGATATGTCAGATATATTAAACCTTTGTACATATTTCTAAGAACTTCTTTTCATGACCTATTGTAAATACATATGAGACATATGGGTAGGGTTGGTTCATATGAGATATATGGGTAGGGTAGGTTCATTATTCCCTTCAAGAATGGATTCCTGGCACTTGCTCAGCCTTCTCTGACACTGCTGTGGCAGGGAAGGGAAGGGGCGCCCTGTTATAGCCTGGAGAGAAATTTAGCTTCACACCTGGCCTTTGCTGGTGTATTGAATCCTTATTGAATAAGGGTTCTTTTCCCCAGCGTATGTTTTTGTCTGCTTTGTCAAAGATGGCTATATGAGGATGGTTTTATATATGGGTTCTCTGTTCTGATCCATTGGTCTATGTCTCTGTTCTTGTGCTAGCACCAAGCTGTTTTGGTTATTGTAGCCTTGCAGTATACCTTGAAGTCCAGTAAGTGATGCCTCCCAATTTGTTCTTTTTGCTTAAGGCTACCTTGGCTATTTGGGCTCTTTTCTGGTTCCATATGAGGTGTAGAATCATTTTTTCTACATCTCCAAAAAATGATGTTGTTATTTTAATGGGGATTACATTGAATCTATAGATCGCTTTGGGTAGTTTATACATTTTAACAAAGTTGATTATGGTGATCCATGAGTATGAGATGTTTTCCCATTTGTATACGTTGTCTGTGATTTCCTTCCTCAGTGTTTTGTAGTTCTCTCTGTAGAGATCTTTCACCTCCTTAGATAAATATATTCATAGTTATTTTATTTTCTTTGTTGCTGTTGTGAAAAGTATTGAGTCTTTCATTTGATTTTCAATTTGACTGTTTTGGGCACATAGGAATGCTACCAATTTGTGTAAATTGATTTTGTAGCCTGATTATTTTCTTTGTGTTTATACTAATCATACTGTTCTTAGTCAGGTTTGTCCCAGCATACAAAATTCAACACTGAGACCAAAGGTTGTGCAGCATCACAGAGGTACCAGCTTTCCAGCACCTAGTGTTATATCTTCAAGGCTCATAACTAATTCCTGCATTTAGTCAATTCTACAGTTTTCTTATTTTATTATTTGCAGCACTCACTTCCAGATACCAAATTGTTTTAATTATGTTTCATTTAGCTGAATTTAACAAAATATTCTAGATTAAAATTCCAGAAGTAGGAGTGTTAGGTCAGTTATTTATTTATTTTTGGGAGTTTTTTTTAAAGTGTTATTAGTATTACCGTAAATATATGCTTTCCTTGTACTCTTGCACTTGTCTATCTGGGGTATATTTGTTTAATTTATAAACGTGTAGTTTAACACACACACACATATATAAAGAATACATAACCATAAGTTAAAAATGAATAATGGAGTGAACACATCTCTATAATCACCAGAGTTTTTGGGTCTCTCATCCTTTTTTCACATAAGCAAGTTAAGAATCTGTTACAATTGAAATAACTGAGAATCCTGGAGTTGGCTAATATACCAATAAATCATAATTCATTTTACCATTAAGATAAAAATAACAACTGGTTTTATTTCCTTCCTTAACTGTATGGACTGTTTTGTTCAATCCTTGGTATATGTTTACTCAATTTTTCATACAACCATTTCATACTATGAAGTTAATTAAGCTTGCATTATTTCTAATATACAAGAATTGTAATAATATGACAAATTTTATAACATTTTGCATAATATGTAGTTTAGCATTGCAAAGAGCCCATCAGGAATTTTCTGACTAATAAAATTGCCAAGGCATGATACTGATATAAGGCTATATATGGAGAGAAACCAATGGAAAAGAATAGAAAACTCAGAAATAAACCCAAACTTCAACCAACTGATTTTTCACAAAGCAGTCAAAAACATACACTGGAGAAAGGAAGCCCTATTTAATAAATAGTATGGAACAACTGGATAGCCACATGCAAAAGAATGAAACTGGATCCTTCTCTCTCACCATATGCAAAAATTAACTCAAGATGGATTAAAGACTTAAATGTGAGACCTGAAGTCACAAAAATTATAGGAAGAAACATAGGAAAAACTCTTCTAGCCATTGGCCTAAGCAAAGAATTTATGAGTAAGACCCAAAATGCAAATACAGCAACAACAAAAATAAATAAATGGGACTTAAACTAAAAAGTTTCTACACAGCAATAATCAACAGAGTAAACAAGCAATCTACAGACTGGGAAAAACTATTCACAAACTATACATCTGACAAGGGCTAATATCCAGAATCTACAAAGAACTCAAGCAAATCAATAAGAAAAAAAGATAAAGCCATCAAAAAGTGGGCAAGTTCACTGAAAATCATTTAATTGTACACTTAAAATGGAGTGTTGGTTGTACGTAGATACAGTTGAAGCCCTATGTATGTACTCTATGGACTACTTTGACAGAGTAGGTTTTTGAATGTAACAAGATAAGTCATCTTGAGTGGTAATATATTTTGGGAAATCAGCTCACTACAAATTGTGACTGTAGACATTGTACTGTAAATGCTTTGTAGTTTTCCCCCAATAAAAAAAAAAAGTGGGCAAAAGACATGAACAGACTTTTCTCAAAAGGAGATAGACAAACAGTTAACAATCATATGTAAAAATGCTCAACATCACTAATCATCAGTGAAATGCAAATTAAAATTACAATGAGATACCACCTTACCTCTGTCAGGGTTATCATTATGAAAAAGTCAAAAAACAGTGTTGGCATGGATGTGGTAAAAGGCAGCACTTCTACACTGTTGGTAGGAATATAAACTAGTACAACCTCTATGGAAAACAGTATGGAGAGTCCTCAAAGAACTAAAAGTAGACCTACCATTCAATCCAGAAATCCCACTACTGGCTATCTACCCAAAAGACAAAAAGGCGTCTTATAAAAAAGACACCTGCACCTGAATGTTTATCGCAGCACAATTCACAATGGCATAGATATGCAATCAAGCTAAATACCCATCAACTGATGAGTGGGTAAAGAAATGTGGTATGTGTGTGTAAAATATATATATATATATGTATGTGTATATATATATTTACACACATATGTAATATATATGTATACACACATGTGATAATATTCAGTCATATAAAGTAATGAAATAATGTCTTTTGCAGCAACATGGATGGAGCTGGAGACCATTATCCTAAGTGAAGTATCTCAGGAAGGGACAAACAGATACCACATGTCCTCACTTACAAGTGTGAGCTAAACTAAGGAAATATATGGTCATAAAGAGCAGTAATGGACACTGGAAACTAAGAAAGGGAGAGGATGGGAGGGAGATGAGTGATAAAAATCTACCTGTTGATCACAATGTACACTATTCTGGTGGGGGGTACACT
>CAUYRT010051127.1:0-12559 GCA_963574885.1 Lepilemur ruficaudatus
AAGAGATGTGTGGTGAATGGTCTAGGGAAGGAGGAAACAAATTAAATCCAGAGAGAGAACGAGCGGTACACAGCCAAGAGAGGGCCTGGCAAGAACAGACTCCGCAGAGCCGCCAGCGTTCAGACAGCCATTCCCTGTTCAAGGGGACCACGGGACACTGTGGAAGCAGGACAGACAGTTCTACACTCAAATCCCCAAACACTCACTCACTAGCAACTTTTTTCATTGTTTTTCATACTCATTGAACTTCACATATTTTTCTCTAAAATAGAAATCCTATACTTATGGTCTCCTTGCTGTAGGGATTACGTGAGATAATTTATATAAAATATATAGCTGTGTACCTAACCAATGGTAGCAATTACTATTTATTTAGTTTCTATTAAATGAAGTTATCGGACTTATACACCAAAAGTCTGGTTTTAGTCCCTGACAAAATGAATTAACTTGCAAGTTTCTGATCTTTAGAATGTACCTAAAACAAAAACCATCCATTTGTACATGATTATAATTTAAAATTTAGGGACTGAATAAGGAGGTTTTACGACACAGAAATCAACAAGAAACAGAAACCTGAAAGTCAAATACTTTACATTACAAATTCGAAGGAAACGAAGATTTAAAACAAATCAAAAAAGTAATTTAACTATATAATTAAACAGGAGATACAATATGGATTTAACCAATTTCCCCCAAAGTAAGAAGAGCACCAATTTCCCTTCTCAACCTATAATAGAATGTTCATTTATGTTTCCAAAGATTATCTTAAAAGTCACTACTAAAATTACTGGGTAGATACCTATAATAGGAACATTAAGGAAACTCTTAAAAAAAGAGAGGCAAAACATCACCCATACACCCACTGCTCTAATTATACGTCATTTATCCATATTCTTTAAAACATTCTTTCTTATCCACATGCATACATAATTCTTATACAATCTAAACAAGGCACCGGCACAACTTTCTGAAATTGTAGACATACGGCCTAAGAAAAAAATTTGAAAAACCTATAGAGAACACTTAGCAGATTTTGTCCTCAGTTAAAGAAAAGCAAATGTCACATAAGTGCATTGAAAATCCTTTATCTTGACCTTATACTCTTAAGCTGCAAAGCACATTGAATAGAGACATTCCTATATTAATTTAAACTTTAAGAGAAACTCAAAGTAACAGAAACAAAAATTTATTGATAAGATGTTATGAGTTAAACAGGGAATGAGACCAAAGACAACCAAATTCAGCACAAGATGTGATTACGCAAAGATAGGAAAGGTTTCTATTGAATTGTCTTCACACTATTTCTCTTTGTACCTACAGAAGCAAATCTTTTCTTTTAATCAACAGAAGATATCGTTTGTTTTTACAGATGGGGGTCTCACTCTGTCGCCCAGGCTGGAGGAACTGCATCCTCAAACTCCTGGGCTCAAGCGATCTTCTCGCCTCAGCCTCCTGAGTAGCTGGAACTACAGATGTATGGCCACCATGCCCAGTTCATTTTTTCCCCATTTTTTTATAGACAAAGTCTTGTTGTGTTGTTCAAACTGGATAAAAGATATTTTTAAATGAAGAAAATGTTTCACCCATTACCATTAAAAATTTACATTGTATTTTACTAAAGGCTACCTGGCTGCCATCTATATATATCTGTATATATCTATATATATATATCTATATTTGTATAATGCCTATCATATAGCCTATTTAACCCAAGGTGTCTGATCCAGTGCGTAAGACAAATTTATCGGCACCTTTATAGTAATCATCTTCAGCAGCCCTCAGTAAATGCCTATGTTCTATCATCAAGTGTACACGGGTCTCTCCCCTAAGTCAACTAAACAGATCAGAAGAATCTAAACTAATGAAGAGACAACATTCAGACAGGAAATATACACCAATGAACAAAGACAAACCAATCATTCTACTGACTCTTACAATCACTTAATAACAAAACTTCGTTATTGACAATCTAAAGGTGATTCAGGGAAACTGAGATGTGGCAACATCATTATAAGCCAAGGTCACATACATCACCAATTTATTAATCCAGTAGAACTTGGGCCTTCTGTGTAAACATCATGAATGTTATTATTTATAACCAGAACCATTAAGGCTGTTTAATGTTAACCACATCTGGAGATAGCAGATGATAATGTGTTTTTAATTGTCAAAAGAGAAAACATTCAACTGAACTTTTAATTGAGGAAGTTGATCAAATATGACAAAACACAACATTAAATTAACTAAAATAGAAAAACAATACAAAGTTTCATATAAGACAAAAAACATAAAACTTCAAAACAAAAATATGACCCAATCTTATTACAAAATTAATCACCCATCTAAGTTTAAAATACATATTTCATTCTATACAGTTTCTCAAAATTCAATCACAGTTTTAAATATAAAAATATACAACAAAAATAAAACACTGACCTGAAATTTCATAACTCAGGTTTAAAAGAAATACTTTGGAAGCTTTTTTCTCTTAGCCGTCTTCTCACAAGGTTCATAAATTCCACATTGATTGTATCTCCACAAAACATTTTTAATTATAACTAAAATTGCTTCTATTTTATGTGTCAATTTCATAATGTTCTGAAAAATTAACCATCAGTGCCATCAAATGACAAATTCAAAATGTCATGAAATAGTGAGGTCAGGTTTATAAACACATGAAACCATCAGTTTACCTACACTTGGGGCACACATCAATACAAATACTATTTCACCTTACATATTAGGAAGGATTTAATGTATGTTAGGAAAGTATTAGGAAATGGCCAGTTTTCATATTTTGAATATAGAGTAATTTCACATACAGTTTTATATACCCTAAAGATACATCAGGACCAAATTTTATCAGATTCATATTTAACTTCTCAAATCTCTCTTTGAAGAACCACTAATATTAAAGAATTTTTTTTTTTTTTTTTTTTGAGACAGAGTCGCACTTTGTTGCCCGGGCTAGAGTGCTGTGGCGTTAGCCTAGCTCACAGGAACCTCAAACTCCTGGGCTGAAGGGATCCTTCTGCCTTAGCCTCCCAAGTAGCTGGGACTACAGGCATGCGCCACCATGCCCGGCTAATTTTTTCTATATATTTTTAGTTGTCCAATTAATTTCTTTCTATTTTTTAGTAGAGACGGGGTCTCGCTCTTGCTCAGGCTGGTTTCGAACTCCTGCCCTTGAGCGATCCACCCGCCTCAGCCTCCCAGAGTGCTAGGATTACAGTCGTGAGCCACCGCGCCTGGCCTACGTGCAGGTGCATTTTTTATAAAATAACTTATTTTCCTTTGGGTAGATACCCAGTAGTGGGATTGCTGGATCGAATGGTAAGTCTACATTTATTTCTTTGAAGAATGTCCATATTGTTTTCCATAGAGGTTGTATTAATTTGCAGTCCCACCAACAGTGTATAAGCAATTCTTACTCTCTGCATCCACACCAGCATTTATTGTTTTTGACTTTTTAATCAGGGCCATTCTAACAGGGGTAAGGTGGTGTCTCATTCTGGTTTTAACTTCCCTCATGATTAGTGATATTTTGTATTTTTTTCATATATTTCGTGGCCATTTGTCCATCTTCTTTTGAAAAACTTCTGTTCATGTCTTTTGCTCACTTTTTGATTGAGTTGTTTGTTTTTTTCTTGCTGCTTTAAGTTCTTTGTAGATTCTGGATATTAATCCTTTGCCAGATGTATAGTTTGCAAATATTTTCTCCCATTCTTAGATTATCTACTCACTCTGTTATTTCCTGTGCTGTGCAGAAGCTTTTACATTTAATTAAGTTCCATTTACTTATTTTTGTTGTTGCTGTATTTGCCTTTGAGATCTTAGTCAATATAAATTGTTTGCCTAGGCCAATGTCTAGAAGAGTTTTTCCTACATTTTCTGCTAGAATTTTTATGGTTTCTTGCCTTAGATTTAAGCCTTTTATTCATATTAAATTAATTTTTGTATATGGTGACATAGGGGTCCTGTTTCCTTCCTCTGCATGTGGCTATCCAATTTTCCCATCACATCTATTTAATAGGACTTCCTTTCCCCAGTGTATGTTGTTGTCTGCTTTGCCAAAGATGAGTTGGTTGCAGGTAGATTTTATTTATTTATTTTTTTGAGACAGAGTCATACTTTTGTTGTCCAGGCTAGAGTGTAGTGGTGTCATTATAGCTCACTGTAACCTCAAACTCCTGGCCTCAGGCAATTCTCTTGCCTAAGCCTCCCAAGTAGCTGGGACTACAAGCTGGCGCACCCAGCTAAATTTTCTATTTTTTGTAGAGATGGGGTCTTGCTTTTGCTCAGGCTGGTCTCAAACTCCTGGCCTCAAGCAATCCTCCCACCTCAGCCTCCCAGAGATCAAGGATTACAGGCGTGAACCACCAGGCCCAGGCGGTAGATGGTTTCATTTCTGGGTCCTCTATTCTGTTCCACTGGTCTATGTCTCTACTTTTATACCTGTACCATGCTGCTTTGGTTACTACAACCATGTCATATAAATTGAAGTCAGGTAATGTGATTCCTCCAGATTTGTTATTTTTGCTCAGGATTGCTTTGGCTATTTGAGCTCTTTTTTGGTTCCAAATGAAGTTTAGGGTTATATTCTCCAGATCTGTGAAACATGACACTGGTATTTTGATGGCTATTGCATTGAATCTGTAAATTACTTTGGGCAGTACAGACATTTTAATGATATTGATTCTATCGATCCATGAGAAGGAGAAGTTCCAAAACACATTTTCTGATTTAAAAAAAGCTGTTAAAATTAGAGATCTATATATCCTTACTGTTAATATTTTACCACACATAATGCGTTAATGAAGCATGTCCATTACAGACAGGAAATAAATAATATTCCCATTATTATTTAATATTGTCCTAGAGGTTCTGGCCAATGCCCACAAGAAACAAAATGGTAATAAAAGGCACAACTTACAGAAACAAAGGAAACTGCATAAGAATGAAGACTTTTATAGTGGGAAGACTCAGGTTCAAATCCCTGGTCTGCTATCGCTGGAAATGTGATTTCATATAATTGTTTTATTCTTTCTATATATGTTTTGTAAAGTTGTAAGGATTAAACAAAGCAATACATATCCACCTGACCTTTAAACAACGCAGGTTTGAACTGCGCAGGTCCATTTAATACAGGGATTTTCTTCTGCCTCTGCCACCCCTGAGACAGCAAGTTAACCCCTCCTCTTCCCCCTCCTCCTCAACCTGCACAACTGAAGGCAACGAGATGAAGACCTTTATGACGATACTCTTCGGCTTAACGAGTATTAAATATATTTTCTCTTCCTTACAATTTTCCTAACGATATTTTCTTTTCTTTAGCTTTATTATCTGAGAATACAGTACATCATACATGTAACATAAAAATGTGTGTTAACTGATTGTTCATGCTCTCGGTAAAGCCTCTGGTCAACAGTAGGCTATTAGTAGGTAAGTTTTTGGAGAGTCAAAAGTGTATGTGAATTTTTGTGTGGGGAGGGGGTCAGTGCCCCAACCCATGTGTTATTTAAAGGTCAACAGTACAATGATTATAACGTGCCTGGCATACAATAAACAATAAACTACAGGAATTACTGTTAATATGATGTTTATCATGACTACTTGCCAGTGATATAATTGCATGCTAAAAACCCAGAAAATTAATTGAAAATTGGTAGAATAGGAAAACTCATTGGATGAGAGATAAGTGAAAACCCAAAATTTCTCTAAATATTAATAATATTCTGTTAGAAAAAAAAATTTTTTAAATAGAAGTGAAATTATAAACTACATAGAAATAATCTATATAAGAAATATAACAGATATGTATAAAAAATGATCAAAATTATATAAGGGATATAAAAGAAACAATGAGTACATGTCGAAATTTAACATGTTCCTGCATAAAAACTATTATAAACATGTCAGTTTTTAAGTTAGTTTGCAGGTTTAATATAATACTATCAAAATTCCAATACTCTTTTTTAAAAAATGGAATAAAAATTACCCTAAAATTTATCTGGTAAAGCAAAAGAAAGCAAATAATTAAGAAAAAAAAAATTGAAGAAGAGAGTGAAGGGGAAACCAGGAAAGAATTCTACTAAAAATTAAAATTACAGATATATTCTATATCTATAATTACTAATAAAATGAGGCACTATAATAACATAGGAGAAAACCCAGAGAAAAATATAGCTTGATACGTATATGCTATAGATCCATTCACTGGTATATATAAGAATTTAATAAATCTTAAAGGTAGCATTATAAATCAGTGGCAAAAGGAAGATACACTTATTAAATGATGCTAGGATTTTGATTAGCTACTTGGCAACAAATAAATAATTTAAAAATACATAAAATAAACTAGGTTCTCCCCTCAAAGCAAACCCTCAAGTAACTTCCACATAGATCACACTTATTCTCTCTCAATACGCAAGAGAGAAAGACCTACACAAAGAGACAGAGAGAGAGGCAGAGAAGGGCAAGAGGTCACGAAGATGAGAGAGCAAGGGGCGGGGAGAATGAGAATAAGAAAACAGAGAAGGAAAGAATTACAGAAGTGCAACACGGACGTACTACCACGGAAGAGACAGAACATCAACAGGGCCAGGACTAAGAGTCCGGAGTGAACCTTACATGCTCTTCCCATGCCTTCTTTTCTCTCTCATATGCTTCCTTTCTCTTTCGCTCCAGCTGTTCTTTTAGAACAGCAGCACGCGCATTCGCTCGGGCCTGAAAATAAAAACGATCAACAAAATCAGTTACCAGAAAGAAGGGCATAGGGTTTTTTCTCTCCACACCTATAAACATATTTACTTATTGGCCAAAAAAGAAGTGTGTGTGTGGTTCCAGAATAAAAATGTAAGCTCACTCTATATCCCTAGCATCTAAAACCAGGCCCAACACACTGCAGCAGCTCAATAAATATTTGCCAAACAAAAAAAAAGTTAAAACAATACTTATACATGGACTTCATTTACATTTATAGAAATGAATACCTGTATGTTTTTTATTTTTAAGGTTGCTGTATTTTCTTTTTAAGATTATGTGTGTGATAGTTTCCTGTATTTATGCCATGGCTTCATCAAATTATTCTTCATAAATACAATGTAAAGAGAGAAAAATGCTATTTTTTAGAAACCAAAAGGTGACAGATAAAGGGGAAAGAAAAATTAGAGCAAGAGAATACAGTCGCTTAGCTATGTGAAATGTAAGAATGCAATTTTCTATCTAAGCTTTAAATTGTCTCTAAGAAAATCTGTGCCATTTCCAGTCCATACCTTAAGAGATTCAATTTTTTTGCGCCTAGTGTCAGCCTCTTCACTCCCTTCTTGTCCTTCGGAACCATCAGCACTTTTCTACAAAGCAAGCAAGCAAATCACTTAGGACAGAGCCATCAAACTCAGTGCAGAACTCTGTGAAAGATAATACAAATCAACAAAAGTCTAAAAATGTAAAATGGGGAATCATTCAATGCTATTAATTTTCTCCCAAAGCTGCAACTGAACTCCCCACAATTACCAACCTTCATGGACAATAGAACAAGGAGATAAAAAGGGAATGATACAAAGTGCACTCTGATCCTTCCATGGATACCAGTTACATCTTCCTCTTAGAATTCCTCTGGAACAAATGGGCTTATCAATTTTAAATCACATACATATTTACTTTATCCCTATGTGTAGTTTTCTGGTCTTTGAACCTGCAATGTCTTCACCAGTTTTTATTTTTTTGTCAGTGTCACTGCATTTTTAATCTCAATCTATTATATCATTCAACTCTTTTTTTAAAATTTAACCTACTTTTTCACCACGAAGTTTAGCTTTAATTTGTTGGCGCTCATTGAAATTCTGTAGTCTTATTTGTCTCAGTCTTGCCAGATAAACCTACAAAGAGGAAAAAAAAAACCCAAAATAATAATTTAAAAGGGAAATCATCAACAATTTTACTGCTAAAAATTTTTTAATTTAAGGAAAAGCGTTAATCTGAATGTAAGAAATAAATGTTTTTGAAATCTGGTTAATGGAAATGTAATATTAGCTTTCAAGTGTTTAATTTAGAACAATTTATTTCTGAAAAGAAAGAAACATATTATAATCACAAATATTTAATTTTATCAAAAGAAAAGAAATTGAACTCAGAATACCAAATAGCAGTTATGGGGCAAAATCATGACACAGTATGTCAGTGAAAATATATTAACAGGTCCCTATAGACCTACACAATCTCCAAATAATTGTTAAGAACTTAAACCATGCAAGGAAAGAAGGCAACAAACTCAAAATGGCTGTGGCGGAGGTGGCGAGCATGCGGGAAGCATACCTCTTCCTCTCTGTTTCTCGGCTTGCCTCCTCTTGCAGAGCTGGACCTGCCTCCATACATAGCTGCCAGGTTTTGCAGGATTCCCTGTTTATCATTTAATGTACTAAGTTTAAAGAATGACTAAGGCTACATCATTATCTTACCCAGGATGATCCAGGCGCTGCTTTATTTCTTTTGGCAAATACTGACCATTTCTAGCTGACAAACTATGATAACAAACCCTGGCGTTTTCCTGTATCAATCTGACAAATATATTCAATGAGAACAGAAGGAAGCAATTAAACTCCAAACAATTACTCAAAACAGAGAACAGTTATATTTTTATTAGCCATTTAAATAAAGAGGTTTTTACAATGGCTTTGGGGGTGAGGAAAAACTAAATTTTTCCTCTACAAAGGGCCAATCGATTTCTACATGTGTCTATTCTAACACTATAGACTTAATAAAATATTTGGGCTCACTGTTTCTGAGTTCAACAAGTGCGCTGTATATTAATTATAAGATCTCAGTCAAATTTCACTCAGGCACGTCCTGTTACTACACTGCACACGACCATCCCCACTTGCAGACCGGCTCATTGTGAACACAGTTAATCTACTTTCTCTTCCTTCAGCGTACAAACAAGCGGGCTTCCAGTTCTTCTCAACTGAAAGAAATTCTCAGTCCCTCTTCCCTGTCTAATGCCTTTACTTATTTTCTTAATGGTTTTAATTTTTCTACATTTTCAAAAAGTTCAATAGGCTTAGGGGGTACAAGTGTGTTTTGTTCCATGGATGAACTATATAATGCTGAAGTCAGGGCTTTTAGTGTGCCTGACCCCAGAACAGTGCCCACTGCACCAGATTTGTAATTTTTTATCCCTCACCATCCCCCCTTCTAATGTCTTTATCGGCTTTGTGAAAGGGTACTTTTTACATTCATCATTTCCATTTTCTGCTTTCCATTCTTTCTTTAACCCTAGTTCCTGATCCCATTATGACTGAAAATTTTCTAAAGTCACCAATGACCTCCTAGTTCATAGGTCAAATGGACCCTTTTGAGCAATTTTTGCACGTAACATTTCCTCTAGAAATTATTTTTGACTGAATCCACTTAACTTATATATGTATTTTTTCCTCTCACAATAATACATGTTCATTATGGAAAACTTATAAAGAAACACGAAACATTTATAATTCTGTCACCTGAGAAACTTAAAATTTTAAGGTACTGTCTTCTAAATTTCCTTCTATGCATATGTATAAATACATTCATGTTTACAGTCACAAAACTGGGGTTTTACTACCGTTATCCTGACTTTTTTCAATATCCTGAGTCTCTCCCCACATTCAGTCAGTATCCACTCCTTAAACACACTGTCCTTACATGACTACATACTGTTCACAGCATTCCCCTACATAATGTATCATAAGTCACCTCTTTTTAAAATGTCTCTCTTCTCTTTCATTATTTATAATAACCCCTCTCCTCGGTTCTTCCGATCATCACCACTTTTCACAGGCCTTTCCCTCCCTTGGCTCATTGATAAATGTCAGTATCTTCTAGAGTTTTATTTTCTGCTCCCCTTTCTCTTCTCATTCCAGACGCTCACATGTGTTGCCAATCCCCAATCTAAACCAACCTGGTAGCCCCCTTCTCTTGAACTGCAGACTTCTGTGTATAGCAAACTGACACCTGGGCGGCTCCACTCTTAAGCAGCAAACAAACCGTTTATTAATCTGACTTTGTCATTCTGTTCACTGCACGATCTTACTCCTAGCTTAGTTCTTGACCAAGATCTGCCACCCAAGTCAGCAAGCTGGGAGTTACCTTTGCCTCTCTCTTACCTACCATATCAAAATGAAGGCCAAATTACAAATTCTATCTCCTGATAACCCTACATGCTTCTAGTTTCTGCCTTGGCTCAGGTTCTCTGGACTCATAAACTTCCAAAAGAGCTTCCTAACTTTTTTTCTCCCCTGCTCCAAGAGCTTCCTAACTTATCTTACCTTTAGTCTCACATCTTCCCGGTCTATTCCTCACAATGCACTCAGAGTAACCTTTCTAAATTCTCTTTCACATCAGACCCCACATAAACCCTTCAACGGTTCTCATTATCTTCACACTTTAATCCACGTTCTGTTGAACGGCAGGTAAGGCCATTTGTGATCTAGTCTCATCTCTCCACTGCTCAAACATAAACCCAACATTCCAGCCATGACAACTGCTTATGGTTTATGGGCCATGATCTCATTCATCATCTTAAGATGGCTAACTCTACTTATTTTCTAAAACTCAAATCACACATATCACCATGGAAAAGCCTTCTCCAGTGAGTTAAGTGTGCCTCCTCTGACCCACCATCCACCCACCCTTCACATATACTCCCACGGAAGCACTCATCAGAGTGCTTGATAATGGTGGAAGTGCAGTATCTGACTGCACTCATGCAGTTACGAACACGGACTACGGACTCTGAAGTCTGTCAGTTCATGTTTTTGTCAATGCCGTATAACTACCACTGCCTTAAGCAAAATTACTTAAACTTGCTCTAAGTCTGAGCATATTACCACCTACTTCAAGAGTGTGCCAGAACAAAAGTGTATTACTGTATGCACATGCCCTGCCATTATTCTCTTCCAGCCCGAAAAAAAGGCTCTTGCTCACTCATTTTCTTCCCCTTTTCAAGGAGGTCCTTGCATTAGCTTATATATTAGCTCAAATACCTTTGGTGGTATTTCAGAAATATTATGTAAGAATTTGAGTTACTTGGAAGTTTTTTTTAAAAAACTTTGTAGTCGGAAATATTATATAGACTCACAGAAGGGTGAAAAGAAATGCACAGGGAGGTCCCACACATTCCTCACACAACCTCTGTCAATTTTATCATCTTGCATAACTACGGTACATTATCAAAACAGGAAACTGACATAAATCATACAAATTTCACCAGCTATACATGCACACATCTGTGTCTGTGTACCTATACAATTTTGAATTTGATAAAATACAGATAGTATTTGTTACATAATTCTAACACAAATTATAATCCTCTCCAAATTAATAACTTTTACAATTAAAACAGTTGCAAATATAACTAAAATTCGGATATATTTAAGATCAAGTAAATTTTAAATTACATTTTTTCAAGTTAAAATCCCAATTAAACCTTTTCTTCACTCTTTACTACAAAATGTAGACCCCTATTTTAGCTGGATTTACTATAAGTGGTCTTTTTCCAGTATCAATAATGCTGGGCTAAGGAAGGACACACAGCTGAAGGACGCAGCACATCACTATGAGCCACTGTTCCTATATACTTTTCATTACGTTTTCAAAGTAGATTATGAAGTACTCCATAAATTTTCTACCATACTTCTCTCCTCCCCAACAAATCCTCTCTAATGAACTAATTAACAATTAATTAAAAAGAACTGATAACTCTTAGAAGGGGTCACATCTTACGGTTTATGCTCAACACCTAATAATGCCTTGTACAGTACAGATAGGCAACACATAATTGTTGAATAGAGAATCAATCCCTTTCTTATAATGACAATACAAATCAATATAGTCAGCCCTCTGTATCTGTGGGTTCTGCATCCGTGGATAAGAAGGTTGACTTTTTAATCCATGATTGGCTGAATCTGAGGGGTGGGGTCCTGGAACCAAGCCCCAGCGGATACCAAGGGATGACTGTACTATGAAGTTGCTAAGAAGATAAATATTAATAAATCCATAGAGAAAGCATTTTGTAACACACTGAACATATTCATAGTAATTTCTATAGGAAATCATCATCCCCCCCTCCACAGCATGAGAAACAATTCACTGGTACTAAAAACACGTTTATTCTTGTCTTGAGTCTCTCCCACATCTTCTGCAGTGATCCCCAAGCCAACAAGGCAACAGAAGGGTACCACAAACTGTCTCTTCAAGAAGACAGGGGAGATGGGATTTCAAGTAAACACTAGAAACATGGCACTTTCAGGGAACTGGAAACAGCCTGGTATTGCTGTAGTTTGAGAGATGAATAAGGAAGAGAGAGAGGAAAATCGAGTGAGATAAGAAGCTTTGTGCTAAACCAGAGTTTTTAATTTAACCTCTAGGCAATAAAGAACCCCTGAATAGCTTTAAGCTGGTAAGTAATGTGTTCAATTTTGTTTTAAAAACATTGCTTTGGCAGCTCAAGTAAGAGGTGCATTAAAAGGATCCAAGATGAAAACACTAGCAAGAAATAACGACCTCAACTAGAGCAGAAATA
>CAUYRT010051132.1:0-33189 GCA_963574885.1 Lepilemur ruficaudatus
ACTCCTGGGAGCTCAGACCAGGCCCTGCCCCGCCCAGTCCGTGCTGGCCCGGACCTCCGGGAGTTGCGCCCTCTCCACGGAGTCCAGCCTCTCCTGCCGCGGTTCTGCACCATCTTCAGGTACGTCCCTGACCGGGCGGGGGTGGAGGTCAGCGGGGGCAGGGTGTTCTCCTGTGGGTCCGATGCCACCGCACTCGCAGGCCGGGCGCAGCCGGTCCCACGCTCTATTCTCTGTTGTTTATCTCGCACTCTCTCGACTTCGAGATCCTATCGCGTTTTTTCCCCCTGTGTTGCGTGTCCCGCTGTTTCTCTGCAGTCTCACAGCGTTGTTCCTGTGGGGCAGTGATCGCTGCTGCGTGGCAGTCGAGTTCTTCACCTTTCTCTGGGAGCAGAGAGCCAGGGGGTCCCCTCCACTCCCGCGTTTTTAAATGGCTCATGGCTTTTCGGAGACGTTTAACAGCCATGTGCAATCCAGTCAGAGAAAAACGCAGACACAAAAGACCGCAAGACTTACCATACGCAACGAAGGCTTTCTCTTCTAAAAGTGTTTTAATAATATCTGTCTGCCTAAGCTCGAATTATTACTACACATGAAATGTAAAAGGTTCTTTTCCACTCATTCATTCACTCAGGTCACGATGATTTAATGATGGTTTGCTATAAGCCAGGATCCGAAGTGGAGGTAAAACAATGAGCAAGGTGTAGTTCTTAACTTCAAGACATTCACAATATAATGGGAGATACAGAATGACAGACAGTTACAATTTTGAAATAAAATGGATGGTGTAGAAGTTTAATAGAGTGCTGTAGGAGTATTTAAGAGAGGCTCTTGTACCAATTTAGAAAGTGTTGTAGAAATTTAAGTGAGAGCTGAAGGTGGCCTGTAGAAGACAGGTTCAAGGTATACTTAGGAATTGAATAGATGTGGCTTGGTAACTCGAAGTAGTTAAGGAGGGCTCCCATGATACGGACATGGACAACTGGATCTGATGAAACATGGATTGACAGGGGCACACTGTGTGAGGGGCACATTTGAAGGTCTCAAGGATTGAGGGTGAAGATAAATTCTATTTTGACCACGTACTGTTGGGGTGTCTGAACAACATCCAGCTGGAACATACAGCATTCATCTATACACTGCACACACCTGTCTGTCTGTCTGTGTTTGTGTGTAGCTCAAGGCAAAGATCTGTTCTGTTGGAGGAAGAGGCTCGCGAATGACAGGCTTTAGCAGCTGATGTGTGCCCACCACCAATATCTCCTTGGTACTCAGCATCCAGGATAAGCCAAGAGGGTCCTGTTACAAGTACGTGCAGATGGCCAACTGAGTACTTTCTCTCATTACTCCACAAGGGGCACATCAGAAGTTCTGGGAGAAATTAATGCTCTTGGAGCAAGTATAAACCAATGAAGAATGGAAGTTGGAGAGTAAATAGTCCCTGGAGAGATGATTCTGAAGTGTGTTCCGTACTGTCTCCCGGAGTTTCCCAGGAGGTTTGCACCTCAGTTGCCCACAGTGATAAGCAGTTTAGACAGTGTGCTTTTTATAGGCTACTTTTCCTTTCCTGTACTCCTTTTTCACATTCTCCCACCCCTTATGCCCCTGTACTTATTGTGATGACCTCTCCTAAATTATAGCAGTCAAATTTTTGTTTCAGGGTCTGCTTCTAGGGAAATCCTTAGAATAGGCTCATATATTGTATAGCACTTGGCAACAACTGTCTCTTGAGTCAAAGTTCTGGTCCAAATTCTTTAAGCAACACTCTTATTTTTGTTAAGTTATAAAGCTTGTAGTTTGTTAAACCTGGAGGTGTTTTAAAATAAGTCTTTCTAAAAAATTGTCACATATACATTTCATTATTGCTTTCAACTTTTTAGTTATCACTAGTGTTCTGTTCGCAGTCATCTTTGTGCCTTTGAAACAAAACTATCAGGACTTTACACAGTGTATGTATAAAAATGTATCCTAATTAGTGGACTATTAGTAGTAAAGTTACCCTCTTTATATTAATAATTTATTTTTTAAATTAGACTACATTGCAAACTCCTTGCTATCTCATGCCTGATAATTATTTTCCAAACATTGAATAATCACATTTTATTAATCACATTATCTAAGTTCAAATGACAGCTTTGCCATTTACCTGTGAGACATTGGACAAGTTATTTAACTTCAGTAAGATTGGTTTTTTTCACATGGGGTAGTGTGGGAGCATATTTTTAAAAAAATCTTCTTCATAATGTGTTAATGAGAATTAAATTAGGTAATATATGCACAGCACTTTATATAGCATTATATCTGATCATAGCAAGGGTTTGATAAATACTATCATTATTGCTGTCATTGCTGTTTAAATTGTTATTATTTTATCTGTCAAATCCTCCATGGAAGGAGGTAGGGAACTAGGAGAGACAGGAACTGCAGAAAGGAAAGTGAGAGACACAGGATACAAGATGAATAAATAAATTGTGGTCCGTTCCCTTAAGGAGTCACAGACCAGTGGACAGATATATAAAATGATTAGACTCAAAAGAGACAAGTGACATAATAGATGTCACACAGGCATTGATAGCCTCAAGTGTGACTAACTTTGTCTGAAAGAATAAGGGAAGTCCTTATAGATGAGTCTGTAGGTTGAGAACAGATAATGCAGGATCTTGAAAGCGATTCTAAGGGATCTGGACGTTACCCTGAAGTCAACATGAAGTATTTCAAATACTGTTAATCACAAGGAAGCCTGAACCATGTTTACATATTCCTCTGGCAGCAGGATGGGCAATGCGCTGGAGATGGCAGAGACTAGAGGCAGAAAGATTAGAGGTTGTGATGGCTCTGGCAAAAATAATAATGAGGGTACAGATCTGATTTTTACTCTAAGGGAAACCAACCTCGTTGTAACAGTATTTAATCTGATTGAATTATATTCAGTCATTGTAACTCTTAAGCTGTTTCAAAGAAAATTGTATTCACTACCGAAGTCAGACATTGGATTTGAGAAGTTGTGATCCAGGTGACTGCTCCCTGGCATTACTGGAAAGAGTGAAGCATGTCCAGGGCATCATTAAGAATCTGCACTTGTATGTTCTAGGTTCAATGTCAAGTCAGGTTGGAAATGAAAGTTTGTTAAATATGAAGACAATTTATCAATGTAGAACTGAGTTGAAGAAATAAGTAAAATAAAGTCAAACACAGTTTATGTGTTTATGGTTACAATTATATAGCAAATTTATAAATACAAGAAAAAAATAAGAACAAATTAAAATACTTTGCAATAAATTTGTAGGGATAGATTTTATTTCATATTGCTGCATTATTTTCAGATTAGTATTTGCATAAAAGTAACTTTAGGAATGGCTCAGAGATAAGGACATCCCTTTGTTGAGTAACAATTTACCAAATTGGTGGAAAATTCATTCTTCACATTTTAAATGCCCCAGGAAGACAAAAGAAATAGTTTAAATTATTTAGAAATATAGTTGAGAGAAATGACAAATTGTGAGGGCATTTAAAAAGCTGACAAAAATATCAAATTGGTCTGTAAACATTCTGCTAATCCTTTCAGAGTAATAAAAATAAACTTCAATAGCAAATTTCTCATATTCTTCTATGTTATCCTAAAACAGAATAAACAAAAATTTTCTGATACTCTATATTGCCATTTGCTAAAACAAGAAATTTAAAGAATATACTTAGTTTAACAGCATTGTTTTCTTTAAAATATACTTAACATTTTCCTTTCATGTTTATATTATCTTTATTATTTCATTAATTTCACAAAATAAGTGGTTATTTTAATAGGAAGAGAACAAAAAATAGATTTTAATTACATATATACAAAATAAGTACTAGAATTATTAGTGACTTATTTTTTGTATAGAAGATATTTTGCTATATATGAAGAAATACTAACATTTATATTGCAGGAATTTGGGTGACTGTCATTTGAGGTTCTTAAGACCTTCATGAGCTCCTTATTGTCATTTAAACATTTCTTCTTACTGCCTATTGCTGTGTATTTATTTATAGAAACAATGTCAAAACCCACATTTTTAAAATTCAAACTCTGGGATTGCAGCACTGAGCAAAATGTGAGAGTATTTGCATATTTCAATCCTTAATTCATACTGTTAGCTTATCCAAAGTATGAATTTATTTTTTGTTGAGTTTTTTGTTTTATTTTGTTTTCTATCTACTTTTATGACAATATCAGTCAGGATGTTATGTTGTGGTAATAATCACCCTCAGATTTCAATGGCTTTAAAATAATGAGTATTCCCCTTTCTTGTTTCCTGTACCTTTCCAGCCCTGGTTGGGAGGAGGGTCTCTGCTCATCACAGTCAGTGAGAATAGCTAACTTCTTGACTATTGTCAGTCACTGTGCCAGATGGAAATAAGAACACTAATGGGTCTTAAGCTGGTTAAATTGTTTTTCCTTAAATGGACATATTGCTGTCTGCTTACAGCTCATTGATCTAAACTATTCACACAGCCTGGGGGATGTGCAACATTATGGTCTAGAGGAATATAATCAGAAATATTTGGCAAATGGCCCTACTGAACATGACCATTGTGGTCTTCTGCCTTCTTTAAAATAAAAAAAAGAATGATTTAACTACCTGTTAGACTAGATTTAATGAAAAAATGAAAGAAATTCACTTTTTTCAAAGACAAAAAACTAATGTTTATGGTCCGACACTTATAGAAGCACAGCAACAGCGAGCTTTAGAACTGCAACCTTAAGATATCATCTAGTTTAGTTCCTTGCTTAATTGGAATGGAGGCTTTTAGAGTTTTAGAGGGTTGGACATAAGTATCTTACAATCTGATTGGCAAAACATTGCACTGGGCGCAGAAGCCGTATGTGATAGGGCACTGCTCCTGGCTTAAGGGCGTTACAGTATGCTGAAAGGTATGTGTAGCTCAAACAGCAAGATAATGCAAGCAAAGGATGAGAATCCAGTGTCCTTCACTTTTGATTACAAAGCTTTAGGAATTGTCATTTCATCATTGACCTTTGAAGACATCTTTATATTAATCAAATTAATTAAAGTTATATAAATATTATAATTTAAGTAGGGGTAGGCAATTACTTAATTAGTGAAAACATTTTTGTGAAGTGTGTACTCTGTCCTCAGTAAACATTTTTGGAAATAAATTATTCAATGTATATGAAGAAATACCTATCACAAAAAATTTGTGATGAATTATTTGAATAGAGGCTGTGAGAGTCACTAACATTATACTGTCGGGGAGTAAAGTAAGTAAACAATAGTGCCCACTATATATAATGTTCCTTCATTAGTTTTGCATTATTTTAATAAAAATAGAGATTTTTCCTAGGTATATCTAATATTATTATATTTCTAGGTAAAATTATCATGGAGACTTTCTCTTTTAACCAAATAGAGTAGTAACAGGAATCATATTTACCTTTCCGTGTTACTAAACCAAACAAATAGATTTTTAAATATGAAACAATGGTTTTTAAGACATTGAATATCAAACAACAATAGATAGCAGTCCTTCAGAAACAGGAAAAAATTTCACCAGCTTACACTTTAGCCTGAGATTCTAGGCCATGGTAAAGTTAAGAGAAACACAGTCATACCCAAATGATCTACCTAAGTTAAGAAAATAGAGCCAAGAGTTTGGGGAAACCAAGGTGGCTAGAGTTTGCAGGATGGAGTACTCGAAAGGAGAGAGCTGCACAAAGAGAATTTAGGAGATCTGCAGAATCCCCTCAAGTCTTCAACTGAGTACTGATCAGTGAAAGTGTGCAAAGAAACAATTCTTACCTGGGAATAAAGCACCAGTAAGGATTAGAAGAAACAGCACCTATGACCTAGGCAGAAGGCATGAAATCATTTTCATGGAGAAGTGGGTAGAGTACAGAAAGGGTTAAAGGATTTTGTCTCAATAGAGTGGCAAATTAGCCCTACACTAAATACAACTTTGGTCTAACTTAGCCTCAAAGCAAGACCTTATAGTATCAAACCATTTCCACATAGCTTAAATGTATCACAGAACAAAGCTCAATAATATTTATAATAATACAAAAATATTTTGCACCATAAAGTTAAAATCATAATGTTTGATAAGAAAATTACCAGCCATACACTTCAAGATTCATCTTGTGAGGCCAGCATTACCCTGATACCAAAGAAAGACAAAGACACTCAAGGAAAGAAAACTACAGGTGAATATTCCTGATAAATATAGATGCAAGAATTGTCAAGAAATATACTAGGAAATCAACTCCAACAGCAAGTTAAAAGAATCATATACCATGGCCAATTCAGATTTACCTCTGGGCTGCAAAGATGGTTCAATGTACAAAAATTAATTAATGTGTTGCACCATATCCACAGGATAAAGGATAAAAATCACATGTCATCTCAATAGATGCAACAAAGTATTTGACAAAATTAAACACACTTTCATGATTTAAAAAATAAAACCTCTCAATAAACTAGAAATAGAAGGAAACTATTAATATCTCAATTCTTATAGAAATGCAACCTACCAAAATTGAACCAGGAAGAAATAGATAACTGGAATAAACCAATAACAAGTAATGAGATAGAGGCACTAATAAAAAGCCTCCCAACAACAACAACAAAAAGCACAGGGCCACGTGGCTTTATTGCTGTATTGTACCAAACATTCAAAGGAGAATTAAAGCCAATCCTACTTACACTACTCAAAAAAATTGAAGAGGTGCAAATACTTATGAACTCATTCTATGAGGTCTGCATCACCCTGATACCAAAACCAGAGAGACAACAAAAAAAGAAAATTATAGGCCAATATATATGATGACCATAGATACAAAAATCTTTAAGAATATACTACCAAACTGAGTTCAACAACATATTAAAAGATCATTCACTCTGAGGAAGTGGGATTTCTCCCAGGAATGCAAGGATGGGTCAACATATGCAAATCAATCAATGTGATACATCATGTCAACAGAATGAAGGACAAAAATCATATGATCATTTCAACTGATGCTGAAAAAGCATTTGGTAAAATTCAACATCCCTTCATGATAAAAACTGTCAAAAACTGGATATAGAAGGAACTTACCTTAACACAATAAAAACCATATACGACAGTTTCATACTGAATGGGAGAAAACAGAAAGCCTTTCCTCTAAGATCTAGAACAAGACAAGGATGCTGACTTTCACCACTGTTAATCAACATAGTACTGGAAGTTCTAGCTAGAGGAATCAGACAAGAGAAGGAAATAAAGGGCATCCAAATTGGAAAGGAAGAAGTCAAATTATCCTTGTTTGCAGATGATGATCTTATATCTAGAGATACCTAAAGACTCCACAAAAAAAATTATTAGGACTGATAAATTCAGTAAATTTTTAGGATATAAAATCTACATGCAAAAATCAATAGCATTTCTATATTCCAACAGTAAACAATCTGAATGAGAAACCAAGAAAGTAATCCCGTTTGCAATAGCTACAAATACAATAAAATACCGAGGAATAAACTTAGCCAAAGAAGTGGAAGTTTATTATAATGAAAACTATACAATACTGCTGAAAGAAATTGAAGAGGACACACACAAAAAATGGAAAGATATTCCATGTTCATGGATTAGAACTACCAATATTATTAAAATGTCCTTACTACTGAGGCAATCTACAGATGCAATGCAATCCCTATTAAAATACTAACAACATTCTTCATAGAAATAGAAAAAAATGATCATAAAATTTATATGGGACCTTGAAGGACCCACAATAGCCAAAGCCATCCTGAGCAAAAAGAACAAAACTGGAGGAATCACATGACCTGACTTCAAATTATATTACAAAGTTATAGTAATGAAAACATCATGGTACTGGCATAAAAACAGACATATAGACAAATGGAACAGAATAGAGAACCCAGAAATAAATCCACACATCTATGGTGAACTTATCTTCAACAGAAGTGACAAGAACATACAGCGGGGAAAATACAGTCTCTTCAATGAATTGTGCTGGGAAACTGGACATTCATATGCACAAGAATGAAACTAGACTCTTATCTCTGACCATATACAAAATAGATTAAAGACTTAAATCTAACACCTGAAACTATGAAACTACTAAAATAAAACATATGGGAAATGCTCCAGAATAATTGGTGTAGGCAAGGACTTCTTGAGAAATATTCTCATATTTTGTATTTTCAACAGAAGTGGAGAATTTATTTATTAATCACATACTTTTAAAATATTTTGTTTATTCTGGCTTAAATTTAACCACTTATGATAATGACATCAGTACCCCCACATCTGTAAAATCCCCATTTGAACCCCAATTCCTTCAGTCTATATAGTTACTAAGTTCCTCAACTTCTGTCTTCTCTTCAACTGTATTAATTTGACTCAAGACACTACAATACCATCAACATTTTTCTTGCCAAAGCCACTAATGATTTCCATGTTGCCCAAGTCCATTATGTTTGGCAGTCTCTATCTTGTGAAATTTTCCAGAAACATTGGCACTTTCACCCTTCTCTCATTTTAAGCACTCATGCCTCTGTTTCAAGGAAGAAAAACTCTTGCTTTCTCTCCCCATGCCTCCTCATTCTCTTTTGCAAAACAGTCACTTCTTTCTTACTAAATTTTCGTAGAATCCTTTTTGAATAGATGTTTCTTCCTTTTCTCTGCCCTAAGGACCACTTCCAGAGGCTTTTTTCATGTAATTTTCACCAGTTTCACTGGGAAGCAGGTCAATTGAGTACCTTACGCTGTCATGCCAGAAGTCAATCTTTGAGTGACTTATCTTTATAAACTAATTTAAGTGTCTTTCATTCACATGGTTAATAAATAATTGTCAAATTATTTTAAAAAAACTCAGATAAGAGCCCATGCATTGTTGAAAATACTTAGCATTTCTAATTATGGTAAAGTATGTTTTAAGATAATTATTTAAGATAAAATTAATTGAAAATTTTTTCTTCATAAAATCAAGTACAATTACCTGTGAAGTGAATATTTGAGAACAAAATTGATAGTTTTTAAATGCATATTTCAAAATGTCAAAGTCAAGAATCTTTATAAATGAGATAAACTCATGTAAATTTTAAATGATTTCCTTTGTGATATACAACAGGTACATTGGTGAGTCAATCAGTTCTGTTTAATGATTAAGTTCAAGACAATCCATGATATATCTACTTTAGTCATTTAAGTTGGATGAGTAAAGTTGAATTACGTTTACAGATTGTCCTTTGGCCACAACCAATTAATAAATGTCACTGTTTGCCTTTGCAGTCTAACCTCTAGTGATTACTCTAGCAGTTGCTTGAGATTTCATGGCTCACTGGTTTGGAAAAGAAGCTCCAGCCTTCTCTTGAAAATGGCAGAAGTTTCTCTCAGTTTCTCTCTTACATTCTTTATTACACATAGCCTAAAATCTTAATCACTACCTCTCATTTCAGTAAGCGTCTGTGGGTGGGAGTAAAAGGAAAAACGAGCAAATTTAGAATTACCGCTGCTAGATCAATCTCACAGAACAATCCACGTCATTACATCAAATTTCCATTTTCTTCTCCTTAAAGAATTAAAGTCATGAATCTGTTTCTCAAACTTATGCTAGTTTTATTTTGTTTGATTCCTACCATATAAGCTTACAAAGGATATACTTTGAAATTCAATAGACGTGATATTGAAGCAGCTATAGTTTATTTTAGAAGTTTTATTTTTATTTCATGGTTTGTGGTTTTCTTGCATATGGATAATTTTTACGCTGTCACTATTGTAGCCCCCCCCTTATAATTGTCCTCATCTGCTTTCCGAAGAATTGGCTTGATCATTGGTCATTAACACTCCAAAAGCTAAATGTTTGGCAATTCTTAGACTGTTATCTCTCTTAGGAAAGTTTTCATTTCAACAGGGACATATCTTTAGTTATCGTGCGTGATAAAATTTCTTTCATGTTTTCAGGCTTTAGTGAAAGAATAGGGTGTATATGTAAATTTTTTGTGATTCTTATTTCATTATGGCTTTTTATAATGACCCTTTGAAACAGATTTATGTATTAATGTCTATGTTATTGTGCATAAAGTCAGTTCTTAAAAAATATTGAAGGATATTCCCTTAAATAGCAGTTTTGAAAGATTGCTTCTGCCTGTTTCTGACCATTCCTTTCTCCACGCTGCTGCTTATGATTTCATTGTTTTGCTTTTTTAAGTCATATTTAGCCATACCTTAAGCTGGAGCAGCATTTGATTCAAAGAATACGCTTCCCATCTCTGTCTCTCCGGCAATATTCACACCTTATTGAAGCGCATGAATATTTCAGTTTATTTTGCTCCTGAATTCACTTGTAAACTTATTGAATAAAGGTATTCAATCAATTTCACAAGATTATCACAGCAAAAATAGAAAAGGAATTCAACCAATGCCATTCAAATTTTTATGTACCTTTTGAAATTAAGAAATAAAAAAAATTATCCTTGCATATTTTTTGATGGTAAAACCCAATATGTTTTTGTTAGTGAGTTTTAGAACTAAATAGACCAGAGTCAAAACAGTTAGATCACATTTTTCTGTTTTACATAAGACTACAATAAATATCACTGTAAGCATATTTACTAAATCTTAGTTAAAAGAAAATGAACACATGATTATTTCTTCTAATAAACTCAAAATTTCCTCCTAAAACCTAATTATGTATCTACAATGGAAATGTGAGAATTAGAGTACACTGGATGTCCTTCGATTTTGCATCTCTGTGAAGTAACTATAAAAGAAGGAAGGGGCCCAGGAGAGTCATTATCTGAAGAAAAAGACAATAACTAAATAGATCATGCTGTGGCTGATTTGGAACACCCGGTCCCAATTTTAATAATCTTAATATATGGTGGGGGACATGAAGAAAGTGTGCACCTCCACTTAGTGACGCCGGTTCATAAAAATTCAAAATGCCAAGTTGACTTGATCAGCATCACCATGCACATCATGGAAGTCAATAGTCTTAGAATTATTATTCAACATACTTCCTGCAAGGCAGGAGTATGCAGAATATAAGGCTCTGAAAAATCAAAAATTTACTCAAAAGTCTGTATATGTTGAGAAATTGCCTTTTCTCTTTGTATACAAAGTAAATACTGTACACTATTTATCAAGGGAGGAGATGCTTTTCCTGGAAAGACGCTCCCGTGTGGCAGGACGGTCATCAGATGAGTGCTCCTGGCCTCCCTCCATCTTCTCAGACATTCTTTCCAGGAGAAAAGAGACATGATTAATGAGTTGCGGTTTCTGAGCTTGCCATAATTGGCTCAGTTCCTTCTCCAATTTTCTGTTTTGGGATCTGCTTGCCTGCGGAGACCAGTCCCTTACTCCACCCTGCATGTCGTTAAGTTTTACAATTGCCCGTCGTCCAGTAAGGGCAGTGTCTGTGACTCATTCTGGAGTTCAGTATTAGGTATCACACTTGGCCTGCCTCTAAACCGTGCTCACCAATAGAATCTCACCAATAGTAAAGGGAAAATTCAGTAGCAAATTATTTCTGGGATTATCTCTCAAATGGTTTTGACACTATAGGGAAAAGGATTGTGACATATTAGTCTGATATAACTGCAACACTACTGCAAGCAATCTGATCCAAGACGTTGTAAACATTCTCTTATTTTGTCAAGAGATGAGTTATCTGAGCTTTTTTCTCAACACTCAAAACTGTTTATTGTCAAAGTCACGAAGCTAAATCTGTTGTTATCTCGGCAATATCAGCGATATGAAAAAGAAATAATAAATGAAAAGGAAAAGCCATAATACAAAGTAAGACTATTTTAGTTTTAAAATATCTAGCTACTCAGCAATCTTAGAAGTGCATCTCAAGGAGTATGTATGTGCATGACTATTTATCTGTATAAAAGTGTATACTTTTATAATATATTATCAAAAAAGTGGAGCCAATGTCAAAGATGCATTTACCTGAATCCTCTGTGAAGCCTGCCTCAACTTTCCTATTATAATAGCTCTTATGTCTCCTAATCGCAGATATTTCCTTTTCTCATGGATGTGAATTTTTCTTCCATACATTAACTGTACCATGCTTTGGGGACTATTTCTGATAACTTGTGATGAATTTTTTTCATATCTAGGAAGCAATACTGGCTCTTTTGGTCTTCAGTATTATCTGAGTAATAATATATTCATGCGTAAGTTTATCAGAGCTTCTTTACTACACAGGCCATTCTTACATAGTTTTCTGTTTCCATATTTCACATGTATTTTGTATTTCAAATAGATGTCTTATATCTCCCATCTGAAACTAGAAGTCAAGTAAGACCTTCTGTAGCATGCAAACAATACATGTTGCATCCCAGGTTGGTGACTGAATAAAAAAACAACACGCAATCAATATGCAGAAGGAGAAAAAAATTAAGCATGGCAAAATGAAGCCAGGCCAGCAAACTATGCCTTGACTAGACATTGCCCATGCAGAAGTATTTATTATTAACATTGCATTGAATAAAAAAGGCAAGATGTTCTAAGGACAGATTTCAGGCCAAGCATAGGCACTATGAATACAGACATGACTTGGCATTAACAGAAGGAAGGTATAAGTATTTAAAATACATAGAGTATATCCTCAAAACAAAAGAAATGCAAAAGTCAACAAAAAGGATGGGACGAAGAGTATAGGATAAGAGGTGAAAAATTTGACAATACCAAAGCATAGATGATGTGAAAAACTAAAACACTTTGTAAGATAGAGAAATGTTTGTTTTTAGCACTTGGAAAATATGTAATAAATTTGAAAACGTAAGTGAAAAGCTTGATATTTATTATTAGGATAAAAGTAAGGTTGATCAAATTATTGCACACATGCCAAATAACTGGGCTTTATCTATGGCTCCTGCTTATGGAAATCTATTACTGACTCTGAAACAACAAAGCCAAAAGAAAGCAGTTCATTTTTATACTAGTGAAGAAGAAAGGAGTAGAAAAAAAATTTTAAAAAGTGCCTGTGGATTGAAATCTCTGAAATAACTTGTCCTGACTGTTCTTCACAGTGGACTAGAATGTGCATTAAGCATGTCAAAAACACCTGGAACCATGAACTTTTTACTAAATGTGAGAACGTGAAAGAGTCCCTGCAGGGTGACCTATAGTGTTGCACAAGGCCACAAGTGCTGCTAATATGTTTTAGAATGAAGATCAACTTAAGTAAATTTGCAAGATTTTTTATTCCCCAGAATTTTCCATTGCAAAATCCTAGAGTGAATCCCTCCTGGCACTCTGAGCCTGCACTTTCAATTGGCTGACTGAAAATGCAAAGGTTCTTAGAGTTGTTATGTTTTGTTTTCAAAGTCACAGGCTGAGCCTGGTGTTTCACGCCTGTAATCCTAGTACTCTGGGAGACTGGGGCGGGAGGATGACTTCAGGTCAGGAGTTTGAGACCAGCCTGAGCAAGAACAAGACCCTGTCCCTACAAAAAATAGAAAAATTAGCAGGGCGTGGTGGCATCCGCCTGTAGTCCCAGCTACTCAGGAGGCTGAGGCAGAAGGATCGCTTGAGCCCAGGAGGTTGCAGTAAACTGTGATGAGGCCACTGCACTCCAGCCTGGGTGACAGAGTTAGACTCCATCTCAAAATAAGTAAATAAAATAACACAAATTATCCATTCTCTTCTATAGATTATGTCAATATCAACACACTGTGGTCAACTATATCTGCAGCCCAGTTAAACTGATAATCATGAAATATATGTCAAATTGATGGTATAATTTCAAGGATCTCTTACACAATGCTACAGACTATTGCGGTTAAATACACTCGCATTTTGAGAAGCACAGATGAGGTCAAAAGCACCAAACTTTAAACAGTGGAATCCTTATAACACATTTTGGCTCTTAGTTTCCTAAAGCTGGGTCCCTGACAAGATAAGAGGTAACTTCATCAAACTTCTCTTCCAACATTTCTGGGAGTCTAAACACTGAACTAACAAAGATAAACCATTATTCCTGGAAGGCTCATGCTTAACACTTTCTTGTTATCCATTTCAGACCCTCTGTTAACGTTTTTGGTTTGTTGTTGTTGTTGTTGCTTTTTGCTTTTTTGGTGTCTTTTTACTGCATGACTATTTGTCCTTCAGATACCATCCAGCCTCAGTAACTAAGAATATGGTCATGGATTCTATTTTGGCCACATTTTTCTTCCTTAACGCTAGAATAATGCTTTCTTCATACTGTAAATTCAGTAACTCTAATAAAAGTATCAAACTGATTTTCTTTCCATCTTTCCATTTTCTTTTCCATTATAAGCTAGGAATGGCTTTCTTTAGAAGGCGGTGGTCACAGTAAAAACGCCCTCTCTGGGAAGATCTGGGAGATCCACCTTGTCTTGACGTCAGCGATTTTCTGCACCGTTTCCACCTGCTTTCCACCTGATTCACAGGAAAAGATGGGCAGTGTGGTGTGGGGAGGAGGTGTATGGATGGAAATTATTCTCTGACCATATTTATTATGCCAGCAATGCTATTTAATGCATCTTTGATGGTGTGCAATTAGGTATTAAAATTTCTCATATGTAGGAATGTTCTTGGTCAGTGGGAATCACTGCAGATAACTTCAGGGAACCTGGGAGCAATTTGGCTGGCTCAAAGGCCTGGGCTAATATTTAAAGCATTCAGTTTAGGGAAAAATTAATTTGTTCTTCACATGAATCCTCTGTTTAACCATATTTAGAAATGCAAATGCACATGAAACCTAAGGAGAAAATCAGTAACTGTTTTATATTTTAAAATAAATTGATAAAGACACAATATGGCAACCGGAAAATAGTCTTCCAAACCATAATTGACTAATTTTTTTCCAAAGGGTAAATCATCTTTGCACCAAGAGTTTTATTTGCATTACTGGTTTAATTTAGATTCCCGATACTTATTTTCGTTAGTTGGCCTGATTTTTTTCTCTGATTTTCTTTCTCTCACATGTTTCCAAAGGGAGATCCAGGTAATAGAGGGCAGCTGTGTTAGTACAGTTGTATGGATTTAGCAAATATACATGCCAGTACCACATCCCAAATTCTGGTCATATGCCATGCTCTGGGCATCATTTTGGTGGTGTTTAGGCTGTCAGGAAAACCATAACAGATTAGAGCAAAAAGTCCAATAAGCCATGTTAGAGGCAGATGGGGTGGGTGGAGAGGAGATGGATTTCAGGTAACTGTATACGGTATTGTTCTTGTTTCCATTTATAGTGTAATATTTAGCTGTGATTCAATACCAACTGAACTCACTGTCCATGGACAAGCCACAAGCAGTTCGTAAAGTGACAGGAAATTGAGCCCACAGCCACTACCTTTCGTATTAAGAATACATTCGTTTTAGCAGTTCTGATAGCGCCAGTAACCAGAGAAAAACGTTTGCTTTGTCATCTACACGATCAAAGGTAAATACAAATATTATCTTCAAATATTTCATTTTGGTACACATAATCCATTTAGAGAGTCAGTAGTTATGCTCTTGGAATTTTAAAGTTTATTCCAATTTAGGTCAAACGTATTTAAGATGATGAACTATAAAAGTTTTTATCAAAATTATGAGGGCAAAAATTTGGGTTACATGTCAAATGGTGATATACATTAAAAAATAGTAAAACAAAACAAAGCAGCAAAAACCCCGCCCTGCACGCCCGATGTGCTGGTACTCACTTCGCGTGGCGAATGTCCGGCAGGGAGCGCTCTAGAGCGATGTTGTTGCTGACGACAATATTGAACCCATTTTCCCGGTAAGCCGAGTCGTCCTGGTCCTCTTCAGTGAGCGGGTAGGGCTTCCCGTGCTCACCTTTCCCTGGCAGGAGAAAACAAAACGGGGTCGTCAGCCGCATAGAGCGCGTTGCGTTTTCTAGAGTAGACATGAAGACGTGAATGTGTGCCCGTCTGTACTCGCCCGTTGCTGTGCTCCACGGAGGAGCTGGTACTAAGATTTTATTATTTTAATCACCTTATTTAGGAAAATAAAATGTGCTTATGATAAAAAGCAAACAACCCAGAAGTAGAAAGTGCAATCTCACCTTCCAGAGAGAACCGCTGCCAAGTTTTAAGTGTATGATGTTCACTTTATAAATTGATTTTTTCCAAAATAATTGTATATCCTTTCATTGACTTCCAATAGTTGATATTATTTTATTGTATCCTAAATTTCATCATTCCACTGAAGACATACTTTTAAATTAATTCTAACTTTCCCATTATAAACAATGTTGAAATGAACACCTTTGCTAGTATTTTTCCAGTTATGTGTTTTTGGAAGGGAAGCATAAATTCCTAGAAATGGAATTTCCAGGTAGTATCTTCAAAGTGAGTATGATTGTGTTCACACATCCTCAGATACATTGGATAATACTTCCAAATTCACTGGTAAAATACATATACTTCATATTTTAATTAGCCTTTCCTTAATTACTAATGAAATTAATAATTTCTTATATTTTTATTGTTTGTATTTCTTACATTGTGAAATGATTAAGGATTTAAAAAAACAATTTTAGAGCTTTTTATTTTATAATAAAAGATTTTTTATAGTAAAGCACTTTTATAAAAAGTCTTTGTAATTACATATATTGCAAATATTTTTTCTAAGTTCACTGCATTAAATTTAATGAAAATTTTTTCCGTCCCGATGATTTTATTTTTCCTTTCATAGTTTCTCATTTATGTATGTTACATTTAGAAGAAATCCTTCCCTACTGCAATGTCATATTTAGTATCTATTCATAAATTCAGAGTTTGACTAACATTTTATTTTTGTTTTGTCTGCCTAAATTTTCAACCATCTGGAATTTCTTTTGGTGTGAAAAGTGTGGTATTAATAATTATCATTTTTATATTTTTAAAAATGGTCAGGCAGTTATAGACAACACTTACTGAGTAATTTTCCCTTCCCTGCTTTAAAATACCACAGATAAAATTTTTCTACTTTTGCATGTGCATATTTAAACATTTTTATGACATTCCACTTTTATGTCAATTCTTGTGCAGTAGAGCAATCATAGCTCATTGCAGCCTAAAACTCCTTGGCTCCAGCGATCCTCCCACCTCAGCTGCCCGAGTAGGTGGGACTACAGGCGTACTCGGCCACCATGTCCACTGATATTTTTATGTCTTGTAGAGATGTCTCACTATGTTGCCAAGACTGGTCTTGAACTCCTGGCCTAAAGTGATCCTTCCCCTTTGGCCTCTCAAAGTGCTGGGATTATAGGTGTAAGCGTGGTCCTTGGCCTCCCACAGTCTCTTTCTTATTCCTATCCCTGACTTATTTGACTGGCAATTTTAATTTTTATTGTCTGGGTTGGTAATACATTCTATTCTGTCACCATTATTCATCTTTCATGCTTTTTGTATAGGTTTATTCTAAAAGACAAACAGTAATACATGGTGTTTACTTTGTTATTTTTTGCAATGCATATTAGTGTCACTTTTTTTTTTTTTGGTAAAGATTTTTTTTTACAATGGTCTAATTTTTCCGTTGTTATTTTTTCTTGCAATATTTGTTTTAAAAATCAAATGTCATGAGTGAAAAATTTTTGACTCTCTCTATTACTTCTCATTTTTGTTTCCTTCTGACAGTAGGTATTTTGCTTGCTTTTGTGCGGGACACTCTTCTCTGTGTCTGGTGATCTTTGTGCCTTTGTGGTCTATTGTCAGTCAACACCAGGCTGACTGGGAGCTAGGGGCTGTTGGATGAGGCTGGTCTAAAGGCAGGGTTGGCTGTAAGGTGACTGAGTAAATGAATGGAGAGATGGCCCCTACATAGCAGCAGTGGGGTTGGAATGTTGACTATTTGACATACAGATTTTCTGTTAATCTGCCAATTTTAAACTCCATATTTTGATCTCGCCTTTTCCTATAACTGGCATTGACAAGTCCAGACATCTTTGGGTTTCTACTAGGCAATCTTATTTCCTCCCACCTCTACATGAGAATTTGGCTGTGTTTCCCTTCCCCTGACTTTAACATGCTTCGATCTCCTCTCCATTTTTCACACATACATTGTTATCTATTACATGTTCCTTGCTTCCTTTTTTGCTCTGGGTCTATAGTCTTTTAATACCTTATTAATATGTTATTGTGATTCCTAGAAGGAAAGCAGAAAATGTATATGTTCAATTAACTATTTTAATGGAAAGCTTAACTATTTCTGTTCCTGAAATTTTTGAGTTACTATCCCTTGAGATGATAAAATATTGAAATGCCATGATAACATAATCCAGGTTTTATATAAACATCATTAAATAATCATCCTCTTTTATGTAGATATTCATAGAGAAAAATTTGGAAATAAATTTACTTAATGTTCAGATGATTATCTAAATGATAAGATTTGGGTGTCTTTCATTGCTCATTTATGGTTTGTTTGCTTATCATGATCTTTTTCTTATTTCTACAAAAGCCACAAATAAAATAAGTTGAGATGTCCCCATTCAGTTGAAAGATTTTAGTTTTAATAAAGTAAAATTTAGGTTTTTATCTGCATTTTGGCCAAATTTATTCTGGAAAGGGCTAGATGATAGAATCAAAGAGAAGGGCATTAGAAAATGATAATGGTTTGCTGATATTAATAAGTTTTATTTTAATTTGTCATTACAGTTTGCAGAGTTCTTTGACATACGCTTTTTTATTTACTCATTGTGATACCTCTGTAAGTTAGGTGTGTTGGCTCCTGTTTACAGACAAGGAACTGAGGCTCAAAGACATTACGGATTATAGGGTAAGGCTGACGTCAGCTTCCGGCACTCTGGCTGAAGATTGTGCAGCTGGGTCGAACCCAGATGCAAAGATTGCCGTGACTGATTATTGCCCTGTCTTAGCTGCACAGCACTGATGTGTGTAGGGATTTGAAGTTGAAGGACAAACATCTAGAACGCAGTTTTATACAAACTTCCCTACTAAGGAGCTGTGTTTTCAGATGAGACCTTTCATATCTCTACCCCCTATTTCCTCATTTACAAAGACAAGAGATGAGGCTACATAGTTCTATTCTAACATTAGTAACATCAGTAATGCTGTATAGTAACTCCTAAATATTTAATTTTTTTTTCTAAATTGCCACCCTCTATCAGACAGCTAATTCACATTTAAAAGCTGAACTTGCAAACATTATCTGAAGCTCCAGTAATTTAAAGTAGTAACTTTTTCAAAGCAATTTTATCAGTGATCTCAAAGGAAAGACTGTATACCTTAGTCACAGAGCCAATTTATTAGGAGACATGGGGATTCACTGTGGAGCTGAGCTCTCGGGTCGTTGCAGGCAGACCTGCGTGCAAGGTGAGAGTTCATGTACGCTTGTTGCCTGACTATTTGAAATAGGAAATACAGCTAAAGATAAAAAAGCAAGGATAACTAGATTAAAGAGTACTACGTTCTTTACACAACTAGCCACCAAAAAGTTTGTACTGTTGTTCTTTGTTATCAAAATATACATAGATAAGATGTATACAGAAATGTATTTACATTTCTGTCTCCTACTGAGTTAAAACATTATTTGTAGAAACCAAATACAAACTAAAAGTTTCCTCATAAAAGTTACAGTTCATAGTGTTTCAATTAAAACTATCTACCTTCCCTAGTCTCAGAGGAACTCATTAAAATTACTCTTTCTGGTTAAAGCAAACTGCTCCCAAAGCAGAGATGAAAGAGGACGTCTCTAGACCAACATGTAGTTGCAATTGTTTTCATTTCCAAAAAAAGCAGATAAAATAATTAAGGATAATCCATCATGAAGGGCCAAATGGGGAAAAAAAAATTCTGGCAAGATAAGCTGAATCCTAGAAAAAAGCCTAATGTTTTCCAGAATGATTTAAATAAGAAAGGCAAGCTCCTACAAGTAATGTATTATCAGACGATGCTCTACTAATACACGAGTAATAACTGAGAAGTCTGGAGAAGAGGTGAAGTCTCTCTACAGATAATATCCCATATGCACCGGTGAGAAAGGGCTTCTTTCCTCTTCTAGGAGAGTTACTGAGCCATATGCCATTCACTGTGCAGGGACTGGGGGAATCCGAGATCATCTCAGTCCTATTTCACTTAATGACTCATGGTCAGCAACAAATAGGCTGGCTGTGTTTCAGTGGGTCGTTTGAGAGTGGATGTTGGCCAGGATTGCGCCAGCCCGTAGGAGCTCTCGGTTCTCAGATCATTCTAAATGACAGTCTGTTTTGATCATGTCAAAAGAATAGGTTTTGGAGATGTCGATCATTTCCTTACTTCCCACATATGTTCTTTCCAAAGCTATTGTTGTCATTAAAGAAAAAAAAAGTAATATGAGGAAGATACCTTTTTTATAATGCCGCTTAGAAAGGTAAATTGTGATAATTACCATACAATGTTAAATAGGAAAATAATAATTAAAACACTGTGATATTTTCAAATGTGAGGAGGAAATGATCCTCAAAAGAGAATCTCATTATAGAAGGTCACTTGGAGTGTAGACAGGAGAAAATTAGAGAATGGTAATGAGGAGTTGATCATAACACCACTGCATAATGAGAAAATAAGTATATTAAAAGGACACGGCAAAACTTAAAGGAAAAATGTCTTAACTTTTCTTCAGTAACAAGTCTTATCCTTTCATCTGTTAATTCTGATTTTCCAATTTTAACTGGCGTTTGGAGGAAAAAGCATCAAAAACAATGAAACTGAGCACATATAGAAGCATTTAGTGTTTTCAGAGGATGTTACACACGGCAGTATTTTTCCACAAATATGACAATTTAAACATTTGTGAAGGACAACTATGGGGACACCATAGGAAAGCTATAGCCTCTGCTTTCTAGAAGCTTTTAAATAAGCTATATGCAAAGCTACGCCCCTATCAGGTGGTGAACAGAAGAAAGAAAAGAAAATGCAAACAGTAGTTGAAATTGGTATTTTAATTATTACTGATATAATCCCTGGACTTTTATAACTGGGTCAATTAATGATTGAATGACCAATAAATTTTATGTGAGCTCCATGTCCAATTCAGCTGATCCATGAGTTGCAATTTGCCATCAAAAAGCATGGTCTCAAACAATGGTCTGACTAAAAGTTTTAATAAATCAGTTAAAAATGTATTCACTCAACAAATATTTATTACATACCTATTATGTGCCAGGAACTGTAGTAGGATTTGGAAAACACACATGACAACCTACATGGTTACAGCCCCATGGAAACTGCATTAAAACTGGGGAAATGAATGAAGGAGAGGTGTTCAAGTATTAAGAAGCTCCTAATTAAGTAATTCTTCCATCTTTTAATACAATTTGGATCTTTTATCTTTCATTTAGGTAATTTACCACTTCTCTCTTAGGAATCACACCAATTAGTTTACTATTTCTTTGTTTCTTAAACTAAATGCAGGTCTATCAAGCATCATTATCACAGGTACATTATGAAACAGCAGAATAATTTATACAATTCAGTTCTCCTTTCTCCTTTCTAATTCAGTTGTGAGTTCATTTCTGTGACCTGAAAGCAAAATCCATATGCTCTTTTAAGACTGTACCAGGGAGCTCTACCCTGCCTTCTGGGTTCAAGAATGCCAATCATTTTATCTATTTATAGTTCTTTATTCCCCACCCTTCCAGAAGCTTCCATAAACTTCTCAATCTCAGCACTCATTCCCCTATAAGGAGGGTCCACATGAAGAGCGTGCTTTCACTCCGTCTCCCAGCAAACACCTAGAGATCCTTTTAGGTTTATTTAAGAGCAGTTACCATTAGCCTCTTCCAGGAGAAAACTTAACAGTCTAAGCACAAAGGGTAGAATAACTAGCTATTTAAGGTTTTGTAAGTACTTTTTTCTCTATTACTGTAATAGTTATTTCTTAGGTTAATATGACATCCTTATCATAGCTGCATGATAATTTTGTTATAAATTATAACGTGTGGTTCTGTAGCTATGGGTACTGATAAATAAAACACCGTCTATTTTGTAGGTCTCCTAAGACAATGAGTCAGGTATTTGCCCAGTAAAAGTGGTTTTAATTAAGGATCAGATGAGAAGCTCTGAAGCCCGTGTGCCGTGGGCACGCACTCAGCATGAGGCCCGTTAGCGCTGGTTGGCAGCCCTGGTGCATGGGCGAGGGACCAGGGGGAGCCCAGGCAGAGTTCTGGATTCTGTCAGCCTTTTATCCAAAGAGACAGATGGCAGTCATGCCAGCTACACTCTGTACTTGGAAAACGTGAGCTCTTAATTAGAATGGTGAAAGAAAAAATGAAGTGTTCTCCAAGCATTGTCACTTTTTAAGAATCTTCTGGTGCAGGATGAGTGATAGCAAATGGCAACAGATTTTCACCTTACAAGGCTTTGGCCTTTTGGGGGGGAGGGGAAGAGACACCATTACCTATTATTTTGGGGTTTGTTTTCTGAGCATAGCTGGGGCACAGGGGCACTGTGGGAGGCCACATGGGAGGGTGGTGGTGGAAGATTGAATGTTCAGAGCTGTCTGCCTGGTGGCCTAGGAAGGTATCTGAGGAGGGTGTGTTGCATGAGTCACTCGAATGTGTTGCCACAAAACCTGACGCCAAATCTCACTGAAAATACCACCTAAGTATTTTTAAGTTTTCCTTCTTTTGCCCTTTGCCTCGCCATTATACCAGTCCCAGTTACAAGTATTTTTCTACCTGAACCACTGTCACAGCTTCCTAAGTGGCCTTCTGGAACCTAATATCATCCACTCTGCTCTCCTGACCAGTACCATCCCTGCCTTTCTCCACCCCACATGCTCCGTCCGGTTATCTTTTTAAAATACTGCTCTGGGTTCATCAAACCCTTTATATAATTTCTTAGCCCTTTAAAGACATTTCTCCAAAATCATTCAGACATAATCTGAATTCCTTTACTTGCTCTATAAGGCTTTTGAAGATTTGCTATTAGGATTTATTTTAATTCCTGGGAAGGCTCATTCCCTGGCTTGGTCTTTGGATGGATGCTTCTCTCCACCTGGGACACTGAGCCTCCATCCTCTAGCCCCGTCCCATTTACCTGACTGACTCCTGCATTTCCTTCAGGTCTCGGTGTAGACTCTTGTCTTCATACAGCCACTGTATGGTATGTGTCCTCTCTAGCAACATCACACGTGGTTAGGGACCCTGTTCACCCTACGACCTGTGTAGCACGTGGCTGATGGTAAGAGCTCCACAGAACTTTTGAATAAATGGATGAATGAATTCATTTATAAAGATGATGAAAGACAAAAAACATATTATCAGCTTATTTTTATGAGTAAGTCTACATTTGCTTGGTTTTTAAAATAGTTTTTCTTCAGAATAGAAGACATGCTAAAGTATTCTTGTTGATCATCTCAGGTAAACAGCTAGATATCAGAGATTTACAACATGTTTTCCCTGAGTTACGACCGAGCAAGAAAAACAAAACTAATTAGAATATTGTACATAATAATCTCAGACTAAGTATTCATTGAATGAGGATACAAAATCCACAAAATGACACAAATAGAAGGAAATATTCGATTTGGATTTAGAAAGCCATGGTTCCGATGCTTCTGACTCATACGTGACATTTAATCCATGTGTCAGTTTTAGTCTCGTTCTGTGTTCTCGGTTCTTGGTGCATTCATGGCTGAAGAATGACCAGACACACCAAAGTAAGGCAGGCATGGGGTGAAATTCATTGATGGGGAGAAAGACAGGATTATAGGGCAAGAGCAAGATACAGGTTTACAGAGTAAGATACATACTCCACAGACGACGGCCACACCCCTTGTGGAAGGAAAGAGAGTTTGGTTATGGTCTGCGAGTTGTTTTATAGTGCCTGGATTGGGACCTCCCTGTGGTTCAGATGTCACCATGGAAGCACTTTGATTGGACAGTTGGGAGTTGCATTGCTACACATGCAGGTTGTTCTAGGTCAATTTCTGGACTCCATCATACCTAATGCTGCTTGGCGTGTGGGCTTGACAGTGCTCTGCATTCTTTTGCAGCTGGTGTGCAAAGTTCTGATTGGCAGATTTGTAGGGTATTCCCTCCTCCCCCAGGTATGGTATGGCAGTCACCTGAGAGAGGATTAGGATGGGGCAGGACCCAGTTGGAGGCCTGGAGCCCACCCTTGTCCTTCTACCCAGGTGTGGCAATTGCACCAAGGCAACAGCTAGGAGATGGGGAATCCCTCACTATACCTAACACGTGTAGTTTTTATTCTTAGCAAAATAATTTTTGAGTTGTTATTTTTTTCTCCTTTATTTTTAGAGACAGAGTCTCACTCTGTCTCCCAGGCTGGAGTGCAGTGGCACAATCGCAGCTCACCGCATCCTGAATCTCCCAGACTCAAGATCGAGAGTAGCTGGGACTACAGGCCTGTCACCACACCCCATTAATCTTTCTATTTTTTTATAGAGACAGGGTCTCCCTATGTTGCCTAGGCTGGTCCAGGGCTCAAGGGAACCTCCCACCTGGGCCTCCTAAAGGGCAGGGATTACAGGCAGGAGCCAGCGTGCCCAGCCCCGAGACGCTAATTTTTTAATCTGTCCTTTGTATTTTCCATGCAAGCATACCCTCCCATGCAATGCCTCCCATCAGGGACTTTGACCAATTTAGGGGCAGGATCTGCTTGATGTCTTTGTAATGTTAAAGCTTCAGGACAGGGAAGAAAGTAAGCTTGATTTAGCACTGTGAGAAAGAAATGGGAGTGTCTTATGATCACAGGGGGAGGAGAAAGAACAGATTTGCAGAGACCAGGTAGAGCTTGGCATGTCCAGTGTGTGCCAGGGAAACCACAGGGGCCCAGAGGATGCAGAGGTGTAACTGGCTCTACAGACAAATCTCAGTGACCCCTATATATTTCTTTCTAATCCTCTCCCTTAACTAACTACTTGACCTTCTGAGTTGTTTCCCAGAAATGGTGGATTTTCTGCAAGGCAAAGGAGCTGAGATGCTGAAGGGCCCTGGGCAGACTCCTGATGCCACGACTCACCTCCCCACAACCTACCCCAATGCACGTGGCCCCTTGTGAGTTACACCATGACCTGCCTCAAGGCACGTGGCCCCTCCTTGAAAGGCCCAAGGTCTCTGATAATTGGAGAGATGGATCCGAGGCAGCTTCTAATATATTAAAAATTCCTTCCTTCCTTGGCAATTCTCATCTCAATAATTGGATCTTTCTGCAATGAGCAACTAGACCCAAGCCGAAACCCCGTGCAGTTTTGACAACAGAGGCAGGTGACTTAGGGAGACTCCCCGAGGGAGCAGGGACCCCTCTCCTTACCAAACAGCCCTGTGATTTAGAGCAGCAGAGCACCCACCCAGCCTGGGGACTCAGAGACTGTAGAAGATCCTGTCAGTTTGAACCTAGGGCACAATTACCAGGAGTATGGGCAAAAGAACAGAGAGGCTTTCGAGAATTTATTCCTCTATATGAGACATCAGCCTTTTGCTAGATTCTCCATTATGCTGTCAGGGGAGGAAATAGTAACTGTAACTGACTTTCCTGCCAACCTGGTGAGATGGGGATTAGGTGTCAATTTAATCTCTTTTAGACCAAAATATATATTTCATGCATGTCAGAATCTGATCTAATATTCAAATCATGCATGTATTTTTTAATTTCATCAGCCATAAATTCAAAATATGCAAAACTTCTCAATTTCCTCACAGACATGTGGGGATTACTAGTATGTAGAAAGGAATTTTGCAGGGAGAAATCCCTTCAACAAATGGAGGTTAACATCATTAAGCTCTCTATTTTCTGCCTCCTTGACGATTGCAGGAAGAGGGAGAGACAGTTGTAAAAGATTAATTTCACTGATATGAATTCTTAGCCTATTTTCTCAATTTCTACTTCAATAATAGTTAGAAATAAAGCAAATTGCCTAGAATTCTTCTTTTAAAAGCGGACTCCCAGAGGGTAAGTGAATAACATTTTTATAGCCAATTTAGCATTTCAAATTCCATCTTCAATCATATTTTTTTTTAAGGATTGATTTAGGCTGTGACAGAACCAAGAGAAGGGGCTGGTGAGAACTAAAATTACATTTTAGTTTAGAAATTAATTTATTGCAATTATCTGCTGATCTGAAAATCAATATTTTCTCACATTTTAATCACTAGAAATTATAAAAATGAAGCGCCCACATTCTCTTGAAGGTGATGAATGGTCTGAAATATTGTAATAAAATGTGAAAAACTAACATTCTTCCTGTGATAATTAACTTGGAAGCTGCAATCCAATTGTTTACATGCAATGCTTTGCCACTATTTGTAATGCATTTCCATTAGAAATATGGCATTATATTCAGTCTGTTCAGTTTTTTTAATTTTAATTACTATTTAGTATTAAATTGATCTGCTGACCAAATGCATTTGCACACAGCAAATAGAATGTGAGAGATATTACATAACATGAATATATTGCTTTGTGCTAGTCTTCATTTTTGTTAAAATCGTTAATGTAGCATTCCTTTGGGAAAATGAGATAATAATTAACAGTGTATATTTTCCAGCTACGCTATGAAGACAGCTATGGTCTCAAAAGACAGAGTAATATGAAAGTCAGTATATTAATTAACTGCTATTTTCTGATACTGCATATTGCTTATTTTCTTTAAAAAAGCACATTTTGCATAAACCATATTAGTGCCTAGAATTTTTTCTTGAACTATTCAAAATACAAATTAATTAAAAATTCAATGTAAAATCTTTATTACTATTATTATGTAGTTTTGATTTGTTCTAACATCCTTACCGGTTTTCTACAATGGTCTTCTTCATAAGATGATCACAAATTCAGACAAATCCTCTGTCTTTCCCATGCATTTATAGTGAAATGTGGAGAAATGGAATTGCCATCCCTATTCTAAACTCCCAACAGCGTCGATTGCAGAGAGATGTTGGATTATCTACTTATTGCATGTGCTGCTTTCTCTGTAACAGGACTGTCATCAAGCCAGACCCCAAGGAGGCACAGTGGAGTAGGAAATGTAGAATAAAGTGAAACAAAGCTCAATCTGTCAAAGTAAGTAAACGGACGAAAGTTACTGCTTAACTGGTACATTTAATTTCTTCCCTATCTTGGTAAATGGGCAAACCACATCAACCTCCCACTAGCGCAATCACAGAAATTAGGAGACACTTTTATTTCTCCTGGTTTTTTCCTTTACAACTCCTGGCCCCCAAATAACCCATCATTCAACTGATTATGCCCCCAAATCTATTCTTCTGTACAGCTTCATTGCCATCACCCTAATCCTTGTAGTTACTCCTTACTAACATAATCCTACTTACTGTTCTTTTTGCTTTTATTTTGGCCCTATTTTGACTCCTTCTCCCCACACAGCAATGAAATGGGAAACTAAAATATGTAATTTGTATACTTTCTTATCTCTGCTTTAAGCCTCACTATGTCTTTCCATGGAGCTTAAAATTAAACCTGCATGTTTTACCACATCCTATAAGGCTCTGCTTAGCCTGGTGTCTTTGTGTTCCCCAAATTCAGCTCACATTAGCCTCTCCTTACCTCAGGATGCTGTACCGACACTGGCCTGCACGCTATTTCTCAGACACTGTGTCCCCCTGCTCCACCACCCCAATTCCAAAGTGGTTGTAGCAATTTACTTGCCTCTAGCAGTGTATGATATTCTGGGTAGTGCATAAATTGTTCCAGCTGTCAATCTTTTTTAGTTATTTTGGGCAGGGGGATAGTGGTGCCATGTTCTAGTCTTACTTTGCATTGCCCTGATGACTGATGATGTACAGCAATGTTTATGTGTATACTGGATATTTGAATACATCCATAGTGAAGGCCTTGCTTAAATCTCTACAGCATTTCTCTTGGATAATCTATCATTGTCGTATTGATTTGTAGGAGTTCTTTATAAATACTGTGACTAAGCCCTTTGTCAGTTATTATGCTGTATTTTCAGTCACTTCATGTATTTTGATAAACAGAAGCTTTTAATTTTCTTGCAATCCAGTTTATCAATATTTCTCTTTGCTTTCTGTGTCATGTTTTAAAACCCAGTTTTACGACAATGACAATTTTAATTAAAGTTAAAAAGATATTGCATCAGTCAACTAAAGCCACAATAATGCTACATAAAACTACCAATATGAGATTCAGTTGTTTAACCACAATCTAATCTTGCTCAGGTGTCCACAGTTGGCTGTGGGTTAGCTGATTGAGTCTGGGCTCAGGTGAATTTGGTTATAAATTAAAGGCTAGGTCGAGGTATGCTTCAAGTAGATTTTGAGCTAGTAGGCTAGCTACAGCTTTTGTTTGTTTGTTTTTCTTCCCAGGGTGAGGACAGAGGTTCTAGGAGGTAAGTACATTTCAAGGGCATACTTGTTTCAGACTCAGCTACATCCCACTGGCTGAATCAAGCTACATGGCAGAGTTTGAAGTCACAGAGTAGGGTTGTACTTTCTTACACTGGTAGAAGGAACTTCAAAGTCACATGACGAAGGTAATGGATATTATTAATGGGGGTGATGAACTGGGAACATTAGTGCTGTCTAATGCACATGTCCTCTACTGTATTCTACAAGCATTCTTGTTTTTCTTCAATGTTTAGATCTTATGGCAGAATAATGGCCCCTAAAAAATGTCCATGTCACAATATAACAGGAATCTGTGCATATGTTACTTTACATGGCAAGAAGAAATTTGCAGGAATTTGTGATTAAATTAAGGGCTTGGGAGATAGGGAGATTTCACTGGATTATTCAGGTGGGACCAATATAATCACAGGGTCTTTGTATGGGAAAGAGGGAGTCAAGAAAGTCAGAGAAGGAGATGTAGGGTTGGAAGAATGTGGAGCCAAGAGGCGAGGAATGCAGACAGACTCTGGAAGCTGGGAAAGCCGGAAATACATTTTCTCCCAGAGCCTTCAAAAGGTAGGCAGCCTTGCTGACCCATTTTGGACCTCTGACTTTTAGAACTGTAAGGTAATAAATTTGAATTGTTTTAAGCCACTAAATTTGTGGCACTTTGTTACAGCAGCAAAGGAAACTAGTATAGAAACGTAATTTACATGGAATTTACTTGAACAGTATTACATAGTTTTGTTTTGTTTTTATTTTTTGGCCTGTGTTTTTGTAATTGTATGCATGTAGAAATCTTGCAGTAAAGTTCTTTATTTTTGTGTATGGAGTTAGAATCATGCAGTCTTACTGCCTCGCATGGGTTAATCTTAGCTGGTCTGGATAGATCATATGTTCATTTACAGAGATGCTTGGAGCATAATGGTGACCCTTGACAAATCTATGGAATGCACTAACTAAAGATAATTAATGTTTTGTAACCACAGTGGGTCTGGGAGTGTCTGGGGGCAGGACATATAGGCCTGTTATTATTGTTAGTGATAATTGTATTTATGATATGCATCTGGTTTTGATGGACCTGGGAAGAGTTTCTATAGTTAAGACTGATCACGTAGTATAATAATGTTCTTCTTGACCACCTTGCTGTAAGAGACCTCACTATGAAATACTTTGGTCTTCCTGGAGCTAAGGTGCTTTACATACATGTGGTGGTAGTTGAGATCTGGGGAAAAGTGTGTTCTGTGTGACTCAGTGGAGCAAGGACAGAGAAGCCTCTACCTGAGCTCTCTAGGCTTGTGTTGTGATTATGAATGTTTGAATCCTGAGAGTCCTTTAAGCTTCCAACACTTAAGGTGATTGTTGGTAATTAACGTATTTGCTGAATTCACTTGTTCTAACAATTTACATGCTGATTCTTTGTATACAATTATATTACCAGCAGATGATTATAGCTTTATTTTTTGTGTCCTTTCCAAACGTTATATATTTTATTTATTTTTCTTGCCTTATTACACTGACTGTGGTCTCCAGTCAGTTTTGGATGAAGTGGTGGCAGCAGGCATCCTCACTTCCTGTATAATTTCAGAGGATAAATGTCCACTATTTAACATTTAAATATGATTGCTGTAAGTTTTATGAAGATCTTTTATCAGATTGAGGAATTTCCCAACATTCTTATATTGTTATTTTTTTAAATAATAAATGCATACATAATTGCATGAAAATCTTTACATAGATGAACATTATCTTTTTTTTCTATGTAATTCTGTTAACATGGCAAGTTAAATTGTTAAAACAACTTAGCATTCCTGAAATAAATCTGAATTGGTTGGGATTATAATTGTTTTTATGTATTTGTGGATTTGGCTTGTCAACATTCTGTTAAAATACTGCATCTACATTTATGATAAGGTTGGCTAGTAAACTGGCCTAAAATTTTGAAGAATAATTAGATGCCTGTAAGGGAAGTATGGTCTCAAATTCTGGGTTAGCTCTTTGAATTTTCTTCTCAAAGACATTGCCTTGTAATTCTTCATTGCCTTTTATAGCTCTCTTAAGCCTTCAAAAATGCTGCCTTTGATGTGTTTTCCAGGGTTTATGTTTGCTCTGTGTTGAAGATTAAGCCTGAAATACGTAGGCCACCATTACTGGAAGCAAAATTCCTTTTTTTCATAGAACGTATTATTAGTATCTCACCATTTTACTGCTTAACTATACAGGAAAATTAACTATATTTGTACATTTTTCTGACTACCTGTGTGGGCTTTGTTGTTAACTATAATAGTATTTTAGTTAATTAAAATTCATACATAATTTTGTTCCTCGTCTCAAATATATTATTATTACATGCCTTTTTCAACTGGCAAGAAAATTCAGCACATGGTTAAATGAAAACACTAAATACCAATAATCATGTTTTGATCCTGATTTTAATGGGAGTGTGTCCAAGGCTTTACTTTTAATTGAGATGTTGGCTCTTAGTTTGAGATTGATATTTTATAGCGATACAAATGTATCTTATAAACCTCAGCTAATAATTTTTTTAAAAAAATTAAATTAGGTGAGCAATATGTTTTGTTTTGTTTTCTATTGTTTGTCTTCTTAGCACTGATGGAGATTATCATACAACTTTTTCTATTTGACAGATTGTGTGGTTGTGTGTTCCATTTTTCACAACTAAATAAAGTCGTGTATTAAGAAAGCCAAATAAGCATGAGGAAGACTTACTTCATCTGTTTGTTTTATTTAAGCATTTGAAGTCTATTCCACTGACTAAATACTTTGAAATTCGAGGACTGCTTGAAAAATATTTTGAATATTTGCTTTTAATTTAAAATCACAAACATAAGTTTCTTTTAACTTGCATTCAATAAATTGTATATAACACAGAGAAAAATCTTTGATATTATATTACTAAAATGCCTGTCGAGGCAAAGTCTGTGTTTCAAGAATAATCCTAAAGAGAAAGAGATTTATTTTAAAAGTTATTTGATTTAATTGAAATTAATATGTTTCAGAGGAATGAAAGTGCATGTCATGAATTTAGATGATAAAATAACACACTTTAAGAATAAATCTCAAATTCTTATCTATTCGGGGACACAAAGGTACCCAACATAAAGAATGCATTTAGTCTTTGATATTTTGTCTAAAATCTGAAGAAAAAACAATTCTTACATTAACTGTTTCTTTAATGGACAAATATTAATCATAAAATATTTCAATCTAGTGATACAAACAATTACATTTTAAATCCAGGCAAAGTGTGTTGAATAGTAACTTTTAAAAGTTCATATACATTATCAGATAAGATAAGCGTTCAAAGTCTAGCTCTCCGGAGGACCAGAGAACTAACTAGTAAAAAACTGTTTCTGTCCTCTACTCCATACCAACTCTGTAATAGAAAGAGGCAAGATTCGATTCACATGCACAAATGAAAAAGAAAGGAAGGGAGATCGTAAAGAGTCCTGTGTGCACAGTAATTTGTAAATAGCATCGGGGCCACATTGGGAATGCTCCCTGGGTGGGGAAGGTCCCTCTATCAGCCTGTGTCCCCAGAGGAGCTGTTTGTGGTCCCTGTGGCCCGGACACCACAGTGTCACAATCTCCTCCATCCATTTCTCTTCTCGGTCCTACATGGAGTGAGTCTGGAGGTTTTGCTCTCTTCAGGAGCTGCACTTTTTTCCACTTCGCTTCCAATTTAGGAATTTTGTTAAGATTTGCTAAACACTCACAGCCTTTGTTACCAGTCTTATGGGTTATTTGGAAAAGCAAAGCCCTCGAAAAATAAGAAGCCTTACGATCTATTTGTGTCTCTCCGTTTCCACGCGTGAAACGATTACACCCAATCTTACTCTTGATGCCTGGTTCTCAGCTCAATATGAATTTATTTCTTTACCTTCGAGCCTCTCTCTTTCAACACGGTAATGGCTAATTTGAGTTATTGGGGAAGAAGAGGGCAGGGTGTGGGGGAGAAGGCCGTAGATTAAATCTTATCTTTTCTGCAGGGATAAGTCACCTTGATTAATTAAGAGGTTTTTCTGGGCTTTTGTCCCTCAAAGATTTTTCAATCTGATCTCTTTTTAAAGTCCACACTCGGCTCTCCTCACTCCTGGTTGCCACATGTTTTTTGACTCTTTTTTTCTTTTGCATTTCTATTGGGAAACCAACAAATTCTCCCCTCAGCTTAGCTTGCACCAAATACAGCTAATTGGAGACAACACAAGGATACTCAGATTCTTACAAGATGCATTTCTTCTGAGTTAACCCAGTGTTCCCAAATGTTTTGCCAGTGCATAACAAATATTTTCCTTTGTCTTTACTCTTGTTATCAGATTCCTTATCAGCCCCACCCCCACTGTTAAGTTAATGCCTCACTACCCCCATGAAGTTTTTTGGGGACATGGTAATTATATGTTGGTATTTGCTCAGAATTTTGTAGGAAAACAGAAATCACTTTAAGAGTTTCAGGAAAGAAAGGATTTAATATAGAGTACTAATTGTTTATAATTTGTTTAGAAATAATGGGGAAATGCTTCAAGAAAAATTGAAGAACTCGTAAAAGCGCCATTGATGAGCTCTGCTTCTTGCAGCACCAAAGTCACTAAGTATCGGAAGAATGCGTTGGGGGTGTTAGAGAAACCCACATCTGCCCTCTGCTGACGCTCTTATGCCTGCGTTGGGGGGATAATAGTGCTTCTGCTTCTCTTCTGCCTTCCGAATCTGGCACGAGTCGTTTCCTTTGGTGGTCTCTGTGGTGGACGCTAAACCACAGCTCTGTGGACAGGATGTTTTGGAAATGCAGATTTTAGGCTTTCAGTCCCAACACAGCTAAGAAAGGCAGGGATGGGGCTAAGTACCAACAGAAGATACAGGGTACAGGTGCAAACAATGGGGGATCAGAATAACCT
>CAUYRT010051133.1:0-21304 GCA_963574885.1 Lepilemur ruficaudatus
GTAGGTTTTTGAATGTAACAAGATAAGTCAACTTGAGTGGTAATATATTTTGGGAAATCAGCTCACTACAAATTGTGACTGTAAACATTGTACTGTAAATGTTTTGTAGTTTTCCCCCAATAAAATTTTAGGAAGAAAAAATAAATAAATAAATAAATAAATAAATATTTCTAAACACTGCTGAATGAATCATTCACTAAGTTATCAACGATCTGCTTATATGGAACCTGATTGTCCTATTACATAGGTTATATCAAGTTGGGTTAAAAAAAAATTTGCTCCCAAACTCTTGAGGGCAATGTTAACTTTTTAATGTAATGTCAAGAAAGAACAAAGAATTTTATTTTCATAAGTTACTTTTTTTCTTTATTGAAGTGTAATTTACATATCATGTGTTTACTCCATTTTAAGTGTACAATTAAATGGTTATTAGTAAATTTACCAAGTTGTAAAACTTTTCACATGAATCAATTTTAGAGGATTTCCTATATGTGGTGAGCACTGTGAAGGGGGGAAGGCATGCTTGAGACTTTTATAATAAACATCTATTGCTTTCATAGTATAAACTAATAAAAAGTTGTTCCATATTTATACCCTTTTCTCCTTTTCCACTGCCCTGACTCTGGTCTAGAAGTTAATGCCTTTATACCAGTTGTGAACACCGTATCTTATATGGCACCTACAACTTACTGTTTTTTCCTAATCTTGAATAAGACAGATTGCCGTAATTGTGTTTCTTCATTCACTCATTAATTAATTCAGAAGTTATTATTGAGTAGCTACTATGTGTTGGATATTATTCTAAAAGTAAAGGATTCTTCAGAATGTAAAAGCAGACACAGCTGTAAAACCCTGCCTCCTACATTCCTGTTGGAAGGATGGATATCATTTTTTAAAAAATCACAAGAACAAAGAGCATATATACAATGTATATACATACATATATACAACGTAAATCCTGATGATGTCAAGGGAAATGTTCTAGATGGAGTTATAATCAAGCAAAAACATGAAGGATGAGTAGAGGTTAATAAACGGAGGAGAGGTTAGGAATATTGTTCAAGATCGGGGGAATAGTGTATACAATTTTCTGTGGTGTAAGTGTACCTGACATATATTTAAAAAATGAAAGAAGGCTTGAGTGGCTTAAGCAGTGACTTGACTGTGAGCTTGCTGAGAGATTTGTGGATGTTAGGGTGAGGTGTCAGTCCAAGCATGCTTTTTAGTCAATTCCAAGTATTTTTCTCTTTATGTTAAAATCAATGGGAATATTTTGAAATATCTTTTAAAACCTGACTTTGGTTATATTGGTGGTTCAGCATAGGCTTCCTACTTCTTTCTATATAACATTTGTGTTCAGGACTTCCTTTTCAGTTATCTATCATCTAGCTCCACTGACATATGGAAATGGACTCGTCTCCTATATGCCTTTATCTTCGTTCAACATATGTTCAGCACCTGCTCTTTGCCAGGCACTCACTGTTCTAGGTACTTAGGATAAGTCACTAAACAAAATAACAATCTATGTCCTCATAGGGCTTATATTCTGAGTGGACTCACACCTGAGTCCATAATAACTTATGCAATTTGAGAATATAAAAGACAAAAAATATCTTTAAAGTTTTTTTTTGTTTGTTTCGGTATTAAATAGGACTTGTGTTGTAGATAAGTTCTGTTTTAGCTGGATAATAAAAGTAGAATAGATTTATTATAAGGATATTGGAAATCTTATGCAACCAGCTATTTTCTCTGTCTTCCTCTTGTCTTTACTATATTGGGTGTCCGCTTAATCCCTCTCTCTTGATATAGACTAGGTCTCTTTTCTTAGTCCTGCTCTTAGGTTTCACATTGCCTTTCTTCCAGAGTCCAACACAACTGAGACTGGAATTCCATAATTCTAATTCAAACATGGGGGATGGGTACTCATTTTTGTTTCAGGTGCCCAAATCTGGGCCAAAAAATGTGGCAAAAGAAGATGGAGTGTTATTGTGGAAACATGGCTACTGACTCCATCAACTTGTATATTGAAGAGAGTGGGGAGAAGGAGAACAAGGGGACATTCTCAGAAAAAAAAATTGGGGTAGGTTTCATCAGATAAATATATGTCTATTGTATTGATACAGCAAAAATTGGCATCTAGAGAAAGGAATTCCCTAAGATGATAGAGTGTAGCCAAGTTGTCTCTTCTCAGCCTTGCTACATTTACTCACCTTGTTCTCCTCACCAGGAATTCCTCTTCTATTCTTTACTATGACCTTAAAGGCCAGTCACTCCAACACTGTGGGATCTCTCTTCTCTTCTCTGAAGTTTTACAATTCTTAAACTTTCTATCTCACAATTAAGCAGACCTACAGAGTAACGTTACATAGATTTAAAAAAAATGACTCTTCTTTTTAGTTATGCCTACTATCACAACTTTAACTTGTTCTATTTCCATATAATAATTCAATCTGCATGAGTAAATTTGACTTTTATAATGCTTATATGTTGCATTTTAGGCCAGATGATTCCCAACAACACCTACTGATATACTTTAATTTTATTAGCAACACCTCTGCAAATTATACACAAAGACACATAGCTCCAGTGAATTTGTGTGAACAGCACAAAAACTTTTTGACTCAGATACTTCTGGCTCCAGTTTATATTGGCTGTGTGATCTTATGACAGTTACCACCTTTTTGCCATTCTTTTGTCATCACCTATTTCAAAAGATTATTTTGAGGACCTGAGTAAATATACTCATTTATTCCTTCATTCAACAAATATTTAAGTACCAGCTATGCACCAGGTACTCTTCTAAGTCCTAGGGATAGTACAATCAACAAAAATAGGCAAAGGTCTTTGACTTTGTGTTCTTTGCACATTACCTAGTCCACAACATAATCTCAAAAAAAAATTTTCTATAAAGGTTTTCTGTAGCTATATAATCTTATGCCTTACTATTCTTTAAACATAGAACCTTTACAAACCTGGGTGTCTTTTCCTTTTTCTGATCTTGATCACATTTTATTTGTATTTTTTATATATACATCAACTTAACTCACATGCATGAAATGTCATCCAAATGTCATGCATCTTGCCAGATATTGTTGCATTTATTTTCCTATAATTAACTTTGATTTCACAAATGATATCTTTGTTGAAAAAATCTAAAAATGCAAAAGAAATCAAGGAAGAAAATGAAAAATATCTATTATGTTACTACAAAGACATAATACTCTATGAAGAGATACTTTGATATTTGGAATATTTTCTCATCAACTTTTGAAATGCATTTCTCTTGGATACCATATTACTACTACCCTTTCTCTACTATGTTATTGTCTACAGACGTCATTAACATTTCTTACATATTTAGGTTTTGTTAATGAAAGCATGACTGACTCTATGTCTGCGCAAACACACTCTTTCACTTCATTGACCTGTCTCTGACTTCTTAATGATCAACAGCTCTTTGTCTTTATATGATATTTAGTATTTGAGACTGGAACAGATATTGATAATTTGATTAACGTGAATATCTATCTACACAGAGAATGAAACACAGATCCTTTCCTTTTAATGGCGAAGCAGGAAATGACTTTATAAAATGTAAGTCTTAATTATTGGCTATTTAGTAATTAATGACTAGAAAATTGAGCCAAAACGCTGGGTAATTTCAAATAAAAAATAGCATACTTTGTTGTATGTGCATATAGCATGTGATCTTATCTAGTCCAAAATCAGTCTCATTAATGTTGGTTTACTTACTATATTGAGTTGAATGTAACTTACTTGGTTTTGCTAGCCAGGTACAAATATCTTTTAACTCTTTAATCTCAAAATTGTTAAACATAGAAAAATGTAGAACAAGTAATATTACTATAATGAAATCCCATATACCCATTACCCTAGCCTCAATAATTACCAAAATTTTTGTTGCAATATTTTAAATTAAATTCAACTCATCATGCTATTTAACTTATAAATAGTTATGTATGAATCTCTAACTTATAAGGACACATTTTTGTCATACTCATTATGTCATGATCACATCTAACAAAATCAATAATAAAATCATCTAAAACACAGCCCAAATTTAGATTCTTATGATTGTCTCAAAATGTTTTTTTTTTTTTTTACAGTTGGTTTGTATTTGATTGATTTGTCTCTTAAGCCTCATTTATTCTAAAATAGTCCCTGAATCCCCCTTTATCATGCAATGAATTTGTCAGAAAAAAATAGGTTTTTAACCTATAAAATGGCTCACATTCTGGATTTGGCTGACATCTTCTTTTGGTGTGTTTAACTGGTTCATCCCAAAAATTGTGAGTTAGATCTAGAAGCATGATTACATTCAAGTTAAATTGTATTTTGTGTAAGAATACTTCCTATGTAGTTTTGTGTACTTTCTCTTACAACAAATCCTAAAGTTTTTAGTATCTGCTTGTTTCATTTTTAGTGATGTCAAGATTAATCAGTGCCTTCAGGTGTATCAGTCTGATCCCTCCATCATGAAGTTCCCATCAAGATTTTATCTTGTGGTTTTAGCAACCATGATGATCATAACTTTGCTACATTATGATATCTGGAGTTGCAGAAGTGTTTTTTCTTAATACTGTCTTTCATTTTACCTTTATTAGCTGGAATTTTTTAATAAAAATGTCCCTCAACTATTTGTATACCATGCTATAGAGTTTGTATAACAAGGCAAGGCAGGGTACATGTTTGCTTCTTTACCATTATTTATCGATTTTTATAGTAATGAGTTGGTGTGCAACAAGCTTCAATGGTGTCCAGTGGTTATTTTAGTATTATTATGAACTCAAAGATGTTTATATAGTTGATATATATTGGTCTAATGCACTTTTTATTGTTTTTGATAATCAAATTGTCCCATAATGCATCAGTGGAAACCTATTAAAGCTGACGCCCATGGGCACCAGAGTTTTAACTCTAGCAATCAGGTAGGATGTGAACAAATTAGGGAGCAATATTTAATTGAAAGCAAAGGGTATTTTTGAATCAGGATGTTTTGGAAATTGCAAAAATATCAGTTGAGAATGGCTAGCAGCATATTTTGGAATGAGAATTATAGGAGTTAGAGAGGGATCTCATTCTCATTCCCCGGTTCTTCCTCAGTAAGGGATTGCTGAGAACTTTTAATCAATATGGCCAAGGGAAGAGTTATGGTTTCATATGGACCTAAGACTGTGTGTTCCATCACTCCTGTCACAATTATATTTCATAATAAATGTTTCAGGGATCTTATTTCTATGACTTAGTGTTCTATGTCTTATTTCTATGACTGAATGTTGCTTATGGGCTGGCTCAAAATAAATTCTTATATTTTGAGTTTTCATCAATTTATAAAAAGTCTAATTTTATCTGTAGAAACATGCTTCTGCAGTTTTGTATTTCAAACCAGAATAATATGTAACCACATTGGTATTTTTCAGTGACTTCACTGATCTCTGTGTGATAAGAGTTCTCTTATCTCTGGAGATTGGAGGTACTTTTTATATCCCCTTGATGGGAAAAATGATTTCCAATATGAACTTGACCTGAATACAGATTTTCCATTGGTTTTCTTAACAGAATCATTCAATAGCTTTCTGTCATCACTTATTTAACACAATTTTACTTACTTTATCATCCATAAATGTATAGGATGCAAGTAACCACAGTTTTGTGTTTTCATTTAAGCAATATATTTTTACAAATTTAACTGTAAAATTAACCCACTTACTCTGGAAATTCATTTCTGATATATTTTTTCTTATTTTAACCTAAAAAAATGTCAAGACCAGGAGTCAAAAAACTAGGGCTTATGGACCAAATCTGGCCTACCACCTGATATTATAAATAAAGCTATATTGGAACACAGTCTTGTTCATCCAATTGTATATTATCACTGGTTGTTTTCATGCTACAAAGGCATAGTTGAGCAGTTTTGACAAAAAATGTGTGGCTTTCAAAGCTGACAACGTTTGCTTATGCACACCTGCAGAGAAAGTTTTCCAACACCTGGTAACAAATAAAATTTTCTGTGTGTATACTAATAACAACACTTTCCTAAAGAAGCCATTATGGAAATAGCACTCACTAAGAATAAAAAGACAAATAATTTTTCTTAAAGACAATTAATGCATTGCTGGCTAGGAAGGGGAGAGACTTTTGTCTGTTTTACTTACTGCTATATCCCCAACTCATAGTAGGAGATCAACAAATACTTGTTGAGTGAATGAACACATAGATGAATTATAGTATAATGTCTTTGGTGATTAATGAAATTAAAAAAAAACTATATTAGATTCTTATTTTTATAGTTATGGGGATTATATGACTCTCACGGGAAGACACCACATTTTATCATAAACTAAGCAGCCAAACATATATTAATAACATTTTTACATAATATTTAAAATATCACTTATTAAAGACTAACTTGCTTGTAATTAAGAACAGTTGTGATCAGGTATCTATCTTGTTTTCTGTGTTTGTGGTGAAAAGTGACATTTCTGAAACAAATTACTTGCATCTCCAATCGTGAAGAAGAATGTCTAGGTGTACATACTGTAACCCATCCTAATCATGAACTATAAAACAATGAGTTTATGAATTAATTCCCATTCATTCTGTTTGACACATAATGCAGTTAATAAGGTTGGTGGTGGTTGTGTTGAGATCCCTGTGATTGATTGATTGATTTTTATAAAGAAGCTTGCACAAAGAGCAATTAGTATTTTGGATCTGGCAGTTCTGAAAATTTAGACAAATTCAAGAATCTGAATCCTGGACCTTGGATAGCTTAGCTCATTCACACTAGCATTTCTGAATTTTCCTTAGAATCTTTCCTACAAAGTTAAGTTGGAAGGGGTTAGCATCATCTCTTATAAAATTGCCCTTGTATCCCCACAATGAAAATTTTTTGAAAACACATCTTTCACATGTTCTGTCCAATTTACCTCTGCTTCAGCCTAGTCATTTTGCACTTCCTATAAGAATTCATCAGTTTATTTTCAATGAAATCTAGGGCAACACCAAAAATGGAGATGGAAAAGAAAGAGAAGGAGCTTGTTTGGCTAGGATTGGATGAAATCTGGGAGTAAATTTCTAATGTGGGGAATGAGTGGATGAGTGACTTCCAACAGCCCACACCCCCACTGTGGAATGGTGTAATCCTGGCTACGGGGGAAACCTTGACCTCCTGAAAATAGCATTTGGAGTTGCTGGGAGATTATGGAGCAGAAGTGCCTCAAAGTGGGAGCTCATACTGGGTCCCACACCCTTTGTGAAATCTAATCACCTACAATGAGGCATCATTTTCAAACATAGCCTTTAGCAGACTGCATGTAGGCTCACTGGCACTGGGACTGATGTGTTAGGGAAACTTAGACTTTTACTGCTGGAATTGGTGCATGAGCTGAGAATGCTCTCACAGCCAGGGCTAAAATGTAAGCAAGATGTGGGCTGTAGCTACTGGTACCGAAAAGTGAACGCTGCCAGAATTGAGACTGGGAGGCATGTGGGGCACAAATTGCAACTCCAATAAGCTGGGTCTGGGCTCTTCCAGCCAGAAGTGTATGGGGAGTGAGCACTGCAGAGACTGGGGTGTGAGAGGAATGCATGTCCCCCATCAGCCAGCCCTGGCTGTGGTTATCAAGCCAGGCCTCAAACTCTTAAGTGGCAGGTCCTCAGCATGGCGGCTACCACTCCTCACCTTAGTACCTTGCCTGTGGTCTGAGGATTGTCTCAGTCCCATTCACCATGACTAGTGACTGCTTTAACCATAAGGCAATCTGAGCACAAGTACAGCCAGTCTGGCTTTTGCTCTCCTCCTCCAAACAGAGAAATAGCTTAGGACCTTGAGGATTGCCCAAACCAATCCATTATCTTGGACACCTGAGCACTCCTCCTGTGGGCTTGAGATTGGCCCTGAACTATTGGCCAATGAAACCTCAGCTGGGACCTACCTGCCAGTGTGACCTGCAGGACTGGAGACTGGCCCACCCAGACCATCGCAGCCACCAGCAACATCAACACACAGTACTTGGGACCACAGGTATTGTACCATCAATACTACTGTCACCACCCGTGCCACACCAGCTGCTCAGGGGCCCAAGAACCCACCCACTTGCTTGATCCACTGCTGCCACTACTGGCATCTGAGCAAGCCACCTGGAGGCCAAGAATCAGCTGATCAATGCCACCAAAATGTGTGCCAGTGTATACCATCAAAATGTGTGCCAGTGTATACCATCCTGAGGCACAAATTTAGTCACATTCAGCCAACCACTGCCACAATTGAGACCTGAAGACTGGCTCATATGGCATCCCAGTCCCCAGCACAATTCACCACAGTCTGCAATAATAACTGCACCCTAAACCACTAAGGAAATCACAGATACCTCTAATGCTGTTTACAGACAAAGAAATCATAAAAAGATTACACTACTGCACACAACCAGAATCAAAGCCAAAGAGCCCTACCCAACCAATATTACAGATACGTCTTCAGGAAAAATCCTCTCCTATGAAAGTAAATTCAAAAATGGACTTAAGCAACTCTTATACAAGATGTGCAAATATCAATGAAAGGACACAAGAAACATCAGAGAATAAGAAAATATTACACCTCCCAAAAAACACAATAATATCCCAGCAATCAGTCTTATTCAAAAGGAAATTTTCAGAATCCCAAATCAGGAATTCAAAGTATTGATTTTAAAAAAGCTCAGTCAGATATAAAAGAATTCTGAAAAACAATACAGATAAATCAGAAAAAAAAAACAATTTGAGATAGGAATGAGAATTTAACAAAGAGATTGATATTCTTTAAAAGAACCAAATAGAAATTTTGGAACTGAAGAATTTACTGAATGAAATGCAAAATATATTTGAAAGCTTCAACAAGAGACTAGATCAGGCAGAAGAAAGAATCTCAGAATTTGAGGACAGGGTCTCTGAAATAATCCAGTCATGTAAAATTAAGAAAAAACAATGAGAAAAACCTTTGTGACTTTTGAGACAACATAAAGCAACTGAATATTTGAATTATAGATATCCCTGAGGTTAAAGGGACAAAGAAAGAACTAGAAAACCTATTTAAGGAAATAATATATGCAAATTTTCCAAGTCTAACAAGATATTTAGACATTCAGATACAGGAGGCTCAGCAATCCCTAAGCAGATGCAAAAAGATGTCCTAAATGATAGATTATATTTAGACTGTTTAAATTCAAAGATACAGAGTAAAATCTTTAAAAAACAAGAGAATAGTACCTAGTCACCTATAAAGGAACACCCATCAGATTAATAGTGGATTTCTCAGCAGAAACTTTATAGGCCAGAAGAGAATGGGATAATATATTTCCTGTGACAAAAGGAAAAAAGAAAACCTATCTGACATGAATAGTATATCCAACAAAATTATCTTTCAAAATTGAAGGAGAAATAAAGCCTTTCTGAGATGAGTAAGTGCTAAGGGAATTCATTACCACTGAACTGACTGGACATAGCAGAAATATTTAAGGAAGTCCTAAACCTGGAAGCAAAAGGATGATATTTACCATTATGAAAAGACATGAATGTATAAAACTCACTGGTAAAGCAATCACATAAAAAAAAAAGAGAAAGGACTCAAATGGTACCACTATAGAAATTGATCAAATCACAGTGAACATAAGAGAAAAAGAAAGGAACAAAGAACAATAGAACAACCAGAAAATAATTTAAAAGATGACAGGAATGAAGCTTCACATATCAATAACAATCCTGAATATAAACTGATTAAATTCTCCACTTAGAATATATAGAATGACTGAACAGATAAAAATAACATGATCCTTTTATATGCTGCATACAAGAAACTCACATTATCAGTAAAGATACCTATAGATTGAAAGTAAAGGTATGGAAAAAGATATTCCACATAAATGGAAACCAAAACAAGCAACAGTAGTTATACTTATATCAGATAAAATAGGCTTTAATCAAGAATAGTAAAAACAAACAAACAAGTAAAAGGCACTCATTATATAATGATAAAAGTTTCACTCCAGCAGGAGGATATAACAATCCTAAATGTATGCACCCAACCCTGGAGAACTCAGATTCTTAATGAAAATATTACTATATCTAAAGAGAAAAATAGAATGAAGTACAATAATAGTGGGTGATTGCAACATCCCACTCTTGGTATTAGAAATATCATCTAGACAGAAATCAAAGAAACAATAGATTTAAACTAAACACTAGACAAAATATACCCAATAGACATCTACAGAGCATTCTATTCAACAATTTCAGAATATATATATCTATATATCTATATCTATATCTATATCTATATCTATATCTATATCTATATATATATATATTTATAAGCACATGGAACATTTTCCCAAATAGACCATATGTTAGGCCACAAAACAAGTCTCAAAAAATTCAAAAAAAATGAAATTATATTAAGTATCTTTTGAGATCATAATGGAATAAAATTAGAAATCAATACCAAGAGGAAATTTGGAAATTATACAAATACATGGAGATTAATCAATGTGCTCCTAAGTTGGTCCAATGGAGAAATTAAGATGGATATAAAAAAAATCTTAAAATATAACCTACCAAAAGTTATTAGATAAAGAAAAATCATGGCTAAGAGGGAAGTTTGTAGCAATAAATACCTACATGAAAAGTAGAAAGATTACAAATTAATGGTCTAACAATGCACCTCAAGAAACTAGAAAAGCAAAAACAAACATAATCCAAAAGTAGCATAACAAAAGAAATTCTAAAGTTCAGGTCCAAACTAAATGAAATGTAGAATTTCTTTAAAATAACACAGAAATCAACAAAATGAAAAGTTGTTTCTTTGAATAGATAAAAAAAATTATAAACTGCTAGCTAGAGTAACCAAGAAAAGAAAAGATCCACATAAACAAAATCAGAAATGAAAAAGGAGACTTTACAACTAATATCACAAATACACAAAAGATCATCAGAGACTATCATGAACACTTGTAAACTGAAAAAATGAAAAACATAGAGAAAATATATAAATTTCTGGAAACATACAACCAAGGTTGAACCAGGAGAAAATAGAACACTTGACCAGACCAAAAAAAAAAAAAAAAAAAAAAAAAAAAAAAACAAACCAGTGACACTGAATCAGTAATACGAAGTCTCCTAATGAAGAAATGTTGAGGACCAGATGGATTCACAGCTGAATTCTTCCAAATGTACAAAAGAGAACTAACGCTATCCTCCTGAAACTATTCCAAAAAATTAATGAGGAAGGAATTCTCTCTAACTCATTCTATGATGCCAGCATCATCTTGACACCAAAACCAGAAAAGGACACAACAAAAAAAAAATAAAACTACAAAAAAAAATATTTCTGATGAACACAACGGTAAAACTCCTCAACAAAATACCAGTAAATCAAATTCAACAACATATCAAAAAGATAATACACCAAGGTCAAGTGGGATTTTTACCAGAGATGGCAGGATGGTTTAAAATACTAAAATCAATCAATGTGATACATCACAGCAGAACAAAGGAAATAAATAAATCATATGATCATCTCAATGGAGGAAGAGAAAGCATTTGCTACTATTCAACTTCTGTGATGATAAAACCTCTGAACTTTTATTGATGTATATGAATACCATTGATTTGTGTGCCTTAATTTTGTATCCTGAGACTTTACTGAATTCGTTTATCAATTGCAGGAGTCTCTTGGTTGACTCCCTGGGATTTTCTAGGTATAATAGCATATCATCAGCAAAGAGTGAGAGTTTGACCTCTTATGCCCCCATTTGTACACCATTAATTCCCTTTTCTTGTCTGATTGTTCTGGCAAGGATTTCTAGCACAATGTTGAATATAAGTGGATATAGTGGGCAATGTTGTCTGGTTCAAGTTCTAAGCAGGAATGCTTTAAATTTTTTCCCCATTAAGTATGATATTGGCTGTGGGTTTATCATATATAGCCTCAATAATTTTAAAGAATGCCCAATCTATGACTACTTTGTTAAGGGTTTTTATCATAAAAGTGTGCTGGATTTTATCAAATGCTTTTTTTATTTTTTTGCATCTATTGAGAATCATATGGTCTTTGTTTTTGCTTTCATTTATGTGGTGAATTACATTAAATGATTTTCATATGTTGAACCAGGCTTACACCTCTGGGATAAAGCCCACTTGGTTGTGGTGAATTATTTTTTTGACGTGCTGCTATATTTGATTTGTTGAGGATTTTTGCATCTATATTCATGAGGGATGTTGGTCTGTAGTTTTATTTTTTTGCTACATCCTTTCTTGGCTTTGGTATCAAGGTGATATTGGCTTCATGGAATGAGTTGGGGAAGATACCATCCTTCTCAATGTTTTGGAATAATTTCTGCAGTATAGTTACCAGTTCTTCTTTGTATGTTTGGTAAAACTCACGTGTGAACCTACACAAGACCTTTCACAATAGCATCAAAGAAAACTAAATATTTAGGAGTATATTTAATGAAGAAGGTGAGAGATATTTATAGGGGCAACTACAAAACTTTTCTTTTCTGAGAAAAGAAATTGTAGAAGATGCTCACTGATGGAAATCCCTATCATGCTCATGGATTGGTAGAATCAATATTGTTAAAATGTCCATTCTAGCAAAAATGATCTACAGAATTAATGCAATCCCTATCAAACTTCCACTATCATTCTATACAGATTTAGAAAAAAATAATTCTATGCTTTATCTTGAACCAGAAAAGACCTCGTATAGTCAAAGTGACCTTAAGCAAAAAGAAAAATTTGGAGGGATCAGTCTGCCAGACTTCAATCTTTACCCCAAGGCTATAGTAACCAAAACAGCATGGGGCTGGCCCAAGAACAGAGATACAGACATTTGGAACACGATGGAGATCCCAGATATAAAACCATCCTATTATTGTAATCTAATGTTCGACAAAGCAGGGAGAGGTATACATTGGAGAAAACAAATTCTATTCCATAAGTGGTACCGGGAAAACTGGATATCCACATGCAGAAGATTGAAACTGGACCCCCACTTCTCACCTCTCACAAAAGTCAACTCCTGTTGGATAACAGACTTAAACCTAAGGTGCAAAACATTAAGAATTCTGGAAGCAAATGTTGGGAAGACTCTTTTAGACATCAATCTAGGTAAAGAATTTATTAAGAAGACACCCAAAGCAATCACAGCAGCCACAAAAATAAACAAATGGGACCTAATCAAATTAAAAAGCTTCTGCACAGCCAAGGAAACTATCATTAGAGCAAACAGACAATCTACAGAAAGGGAGAAAATATTTGCTTTCTACATATACAATAAAGGGCTGATAACAAGAATCTATATAGAACTCAGGAAAATCAGCAAGAAAAAAATCAATCAACCTTATCAGAAAGTGGGCAATGGACATTAACAGAAACTTTTCAAAAGAAGATAGACTAATGGCTAACAAACTTATAAAAAAAATGCTCAATATCTCTATCATTTATCCCCTTGAGAATGGCCTTTATCAAAAAGTCCTAAAACAATAAATGTTGGCATGGATGCAGAGAGATAGGAACACTCCTACACTGCTGGTGGGACTACACACTAGTACAACCTCTGTGGAAAGCAATACGGAGATACCTCAAAGACCTACAAGTAGAACTACCATTTGATCCAGCAATCCCATTACTGGGATCTACCTAAAAGAACAAAAGACATTGTATAAAAAAGGCATCTGCACTAGAATGTTTGCTGCAGCACAATTCACAATTACAAAGATGTGGAAACAACCCAAGTGCCTATCAATACATGGGTGAATTAATAAAATGTGGTATATTTATACCACGGAGTTCTACTCAGCCACAAAAAGCAATGGTGATCTAGAACCTCTTGTATTATCCTGGATAGAGTTGGAGCCCGTTCTACTAAGTGAAGTATCATAAGAATGGAAAAACAAGCACCGCATGTACTAACCATCAAATTGGTATTAACTGATCAACACTTAAGTGCACATATAGTAATAACATTCATCAGGTGTTGGGCAGATGGGAGGAGGATGGGTATATTAACATGTAATGGGTGTGGTGCATACCATCTGGGGGATGGACACACTTGAAACTCTGACTTGCATGGGGCAAAGCTAATATACATAACATAAACATTTGTACCCCCATGATATGCTGAAATAAGAAACAAATTAAACAAAGAATTTATGCCTAAGGCTTTGAAAGCACAAGAAAAAAATAAATTGTACTTAATTAAACTAAAAAGCTTCTGCATGTCGAAAGAAATAATCAGCGTATTGAAGAGAAAACCTGTTAAATAGGACAAAATATTTCCAAACCATTCATCTGACAGGGGACTAATTTCCAGAATATACAAGGAGCTCAAAAAACTCAACAGGAATAAAGCCATACAATCATATTTTAAAAAGTGCCTGAAGACATGAATAGACACATTTTTTCATAAGATGGCCAATAGATATATGAAAAAATGCTAAACATCATGAGTCGTCAGAAAAACGCAAATTAAAACCACAACGAGATATCATATTATTCCAATCAAAATGACTGTTATTAAAAGGCAATTAAAAATAACAGATGTTGGCAAGGATGCAGAGAAAAGGGAAGTCTTTTGTACTGTTGATGGGAATGTAAACTAGTATAGAGGCTATGGAAAACAGAATGGAAATTTCTCAAAAAACTAAAAATAGAAGCACCATTCAATCCAGCACTCCCACTACTGTATATCTACATGAAAGAACAAAAAACAACATATCAAATTTATATGATCATTTGTGTGTTTATCACAGCACTATTCACAGTAGTAAAGGTACAGAATCAATGTAAGTGTTCACCAGTGGATGATCGGATAAAGAAAATATGTCGCACATACACAATAGAATACTATTCAGCCATAAAAATGATGAAATCATGTAATTTCCAACAACATGAATAGAACTGGAAGTCATTATATTAAGTGAAATAAGCCAGGCACAAAATGGCAAATACCTCATGTTCTCACTTATATATGGGAGCTAAAGTAGTTGATCACCTGGAGGTAGAGAGTGGAGAAATGGGTAAAAAATACTAGGAAGGGTGAATGCAGAGAAGAGGGAGAATGAAAAGAGGTGAAGTAAAGGGTAAATATATACCATAAGACAGAAAGAATAAAGCCAACTTTTGATAGCAGAGTGGAATGACTATAGTTAACAAAAATGTATTCTACTCAGGTGATGGACACTCTAAATACCCTAACATGATCACTATGCATTATATATATTTAACAACAGTTCACACATACAAAATAAATTTGTGCAAATAAAAAATAGAGTGCAAAGGCTTTGAACTTTTTTTTTTCATTAGACTAGTCATTTATCCTTTTTAAGTCTGTTCCCCTCATCTGTAAAATAGGGAGCGACAATAGTAACAATTTCACAGGACAAGTGAAAGGATTAAATGAGTTAATACAGGTAAAAAAAAAAAAGGTACTTGGTACATTTCTTGTCACATACAAATAACTAAATGTTGGTTATTATCATTACCATGCTACCCATATAAATATTGGCTTAATAATCTACCCATAGATGAACAAATACCTCGGTTCTCTCACCCAAAATGAACTTTGGTCATTTCTGAAAGTTCTCAAATAAGGATGTCTCACATGTAATCACAACCTTCTGGCTATCTTGGGAACTACCGTCGCTATATAGCATCCACCTTAATCTTGCTTTCCTGTTGTTTCCCACTTGTTCACATCCACTACTAGAAAAGCCACATAGAGAAACCTTGCTACTGTCTCTATCTTCTATGTATATATCTCAATATCAAAGGCTGTCGACTTGAGGATACTCCCAGAGAATGAAATTTACGAGATACCCAAAGTGTTTCTGGGTTCTGTGCTGTGTTCCCTATAAAGTGAGATTAGCTCTGATACATTTTTTTGACCTGGTTCCTTGAAGAACTCTGTTTGTGTCCAGATTCTCACAAATCACCTCTTAAGTAATTGCTTTTTCAGCTTATGCCCTTAATTACTTCTCTTCATTACAGGTGTACTAACAATCTGCATGTTAAACCCTCTGGAAATTCCTTGCTAAAGCAGCTAAACAAAATTTGATCTACCTCCTAGAGATTCTTGTTAATATCATGTAGATATATTCCATTGGGAAAAAGTTTCTATTTCACTATTTACATTAGTGGAAGGGTAGAACAAGTATGAGAAATGTGTTGCTTGGTAGGAGGTCTACCTCTCTGGGAGAATCTGAATGGTTTACTACCCTGAAGCTGTTAGATGGGAATCAGCATATGGCCAGAGTGCATCTCTTCATGATACAAAGAGGTGGGTGAAAATTATTCCTGACTATTGTCTACTTCCAGCTCTAGATAAGCCATGCTGACAGGAACTAGTCTTGAATTGACCTGATACACTGTATTATAATTTGAGAGGTCTTCCTGTCCTATTCACTATGTTACAGGCTACTGACCCACCACTGCCCATGAAGGTCTGGCAGCTTGACCTGAAGAGAAGATGATGAAGGAATTCATTCTAGTTGATTGATAGGTAGCTGGAACTATTTACACCCACTTATGAGCAGGCAGTAAAAATTGCTTCATCTTTAAGGGAAATGAACAGCTTTGAGAAGGTGAATCACACTGAACATTCAGCACAGAATTGAAAAACATTTAGTGGCCAAAAACGAGAAAACCAAAAGATGAAATATGCTAAGGCAGATTCTAGAAGAGAATTTAAAGTCTATCACAAGAATATAAATATAAAGATTTCTTACATAAATTATTTTGGAAATACAAAATTCATTTAGAATCAGGGTAAAAGAATGACTATACTTCATCTAGAAGATCAACTGAAAGAAATAATGTACAATATAAAGCAAAAGCATAAAGAAGTTTAAAAGAAAATAATAAGTAAAATGATAAAATAAATAGAAGACATAGTCATATGGTCTAATATATAATAATAGGAGTGAGAAAAAAGCTAGGGAAGCACTGATGGAGAAAAATATATAAAAGTATCCCAAAGCTGAAGAAAAGCTTTAGTTTTTAGATCAAAAAGGCACAGCAAGAGCCAAGAAGAGTGAAAGGAAAACAACAACTTAGCCATATACTAGTGAGATTTCTGAACTTCAAACATAAGGAAAAACATTTTAAAAGTAATGTGTAAATTATTAGTTACATCATAAACTTACAGAAAATTGAGGAAAATAATACAACTTTATAGCCACCATCTCTATTGAGCAAATGTTGACACTTTGCTATATGATTAAGACATCTTTTAAACTAAGATATAAATTTAATATAGCTAAAACTCCTATTTACCACCCTACTTCCCTCTCTCCTTCTGTGATTGTGAGCACTTTCTTTAATCAGTGTGTGTCTTTTGCATTCATTTAAAATATTTTTTACTACATACGTATTGTTTCATATTTTTAAATTGATAATGGTATACAACTTTACATAAAGAAAAACATACTTCCTTTTTTTTATTTAACCCCCTTTTTTTTAGAATTTATCCAAATTAAAATATAGGTAGGTAGGTAGATAGATTTAGATATAGTTCATTTTATTTAACTCTAATCAACTGTAAATACCCTGTCAATGTTTCCTTGAAGAAGATTTAAAAGAATTAAATATCAATTTATGAAATGAATATATACATTTAATGCAATTACAGTTAGGATCCTAATAGACTTATTTTGAGTAACATATAAAATGACCTTAAACTTACATGGATTATATATGATCTAGAATAGCCCAGAAAAAAACAGAAAGAAAAATGAAAGTAATTGCTTTAACAGATACAAGAATATAATGCAGAATTCCTACAACTAAAAAAAAATATAGTTTTGGTAAATAAATAGAAAAACATATCATTAGAACATACTAGAAGAATAGAGATATATATCAGTTTATATGAGATTTTATTATATGAGAATAGTAGTAGTTCAATTCTGTCGGGAAAAAAGATTGTTTAATTAACAGTCTTAGCACAACTGATAATCCATGTGGAAATGGATCTCCATTTTATGGTATGCCCCCAGATTAATTCCAATTTATTAAATGTTTACATATATGATAAATTCATAAAATCTTCCAAGAAAATAAAAGATCAAATGTGTAATTCAGGATCCACAGAAACTTCTTAAGCAAGACCAGAAATCCAAAGGCTATGAAACAAAAGATATGCATGTTTGATTGTAAAAATAAATATTTTCATTGAAAAACACCACAAAATCCATAGACAAAAAAAAATGAAAACAAATATTTGTAACTATAGAATATACAGAGAAATCTTACAAATTGATATGTATTAATAAAAGATAAACAATCGAAAATGAAAATGGACAAAAATTATAGATAATTCACAAAGTACATATCCAAATGACCAACAGATATATGAAGAAATGATCCAATCTTACTTTTAATAAGGACATCTAAGTTAAAGTACAATTAGATACCATTTTACACTGATTAGATATGTGTGTGTGTATGTGTGTGCATGAATGTGGTTTGCAAGGCAGAAAGATATGTTTTATAGTAAAAGAAACCAACTCCCTAATCTGGACTAGTGTTATGAAATCTCACCTGTCGAGCCAACCAAAATGATATTGTCTATTTGAGTATGATGAATTGGAGATGGTTGTAACCAAAAGGTTTCAAATTGTTAGATAAGGCACAGCCATGGGAATCCCATCAGATATTGATAGCACCTGTCATACAGGGATTGGGAATTCAGCCCTCAAGAGAAAGGTGTTAAGGGTTTCTGTAACTTGTTGGGAATTGGACTGACTGTGAGAAAATAAAGTAGGAATATAGACCAGATTATCTTGGTGAGGACAATGGCAAGTTAATTCTTAGTGTATCCAAAATTATCTCGGGTCTTTTCTTGAAAAATAAGAAGATGGCCTATAACAGTAAAACAAATTTTAAATTCTACCTCTGTGTTGGATATAGGTTTATAATGTTTCCTGTCTGAGCAGATTGTTTTCAGGAGAGCCTCAACTGCGAATGTCTGGGAAAGGCACTCAAGAAAAGAAGATTAAAACAACATAAGTATAGGATAGGTTTGAGCAAGGCAGAGAAGAGAATCAATTAGATACAAAGAAGCAGAACGAATTGATAACTAACTCCATGACCTAATTATTATTAGTGAGTAGCTGCCAATGGTGGGCCTTGACTGTTTGCATTTAAAGCATATTCGTATTTGAGGATGTTCCAATTTTTATGAAAATTCCATGCAATTTCATTTTAGCATGTTTACATTCAACTCGCTTTACTATATACAAGTAGCAAGGCTTCTGGGCTAGTCAATACCATCATTCTGTTTCTTCAACAAAAAGTCTTGGAGCAGGATAATTTTATATTGAGATCTAGTACCATTTTCTAAAGCAATCACCAACCCATTTGCAAGGTTATTATTGTTTTCTCATTGCCCCAGATTTATAAGTAAACTAAGTACACTCTAAGTGTTAATTACATACTGAAAATCATGGACAATCACATAATTGTTTCAGATGATTAACATATGAGAAAATATTCTTCCTCACCGGTAATTAAATTTTAAAAATCTACAAAAATTACATTACACTTTTCATCTCTCATTCTTTTTCTGTGTACTTGTTTTGTACCAACTGTGGCTGCTAAAAATAGTGGGCACTTCTAACACACAAAGTATGAGGTTCTAGAAATATAATGTTGCTCAACAGAACTTCTGTGTGGCCAGATTTATATTCCTGATTCCTAAATTTTCTGTATGTGGGGATTTTGCTGTGAAGCTTTGGGAAAAGGAGACACATAAGAAATAGAAAGTTGGATGATTTCAACTTTTGAGGTGGTGCTAAAGGGCTTACATATTTTCAGTGGAAATCAGCCATAGATGTAGAAGGAAAAAAATCCAGCTCTACACAAGCCCCTCTGACTGAGAACTACAGGAATAAGAAATTTGGAGGGGCAAACATTTTTATCTTTGATTTCATTGGACTTTTAATTTGAGGAGATTTCATTTTTGTTCTTTAATTTCTCCCTGGGAAAGTAATAATTGAGAGGGGTTTGTGAAGAGTGTTCAAATTTGGGGCATCTTTCATGTTGTAGTTATTTGGGCTAATTACATAATCTCTGGCGAACTATATTAAATGATACAGATGGGCATAATTTGAGATGGGAAATGGAATAAAGATAAAATACTCTGCCTAGGGTACAATGTATCCTTGAAGTTAATTTTATTAGTATCTTATTCTGACCCACTTTATAGTCTTTTGAGAACAAAAATTTATACTGTTTTCATAGCTCATCTCAGGAAATAGATAATAGTGGTTGATACAGTGGCTGCAGCGGTGAGCTGCTTCATAAAGGTTGGGTGGAACAGTACTGCCCTGACATATTACTAGTTTATTCTCCTGAGGGTAGTGACCACACCATATGTTTCATTATTAAGCTCAATAGGTTAAGACAGTGGTTTGCATCCCTACATGCACATTAGAATTATCTAGGTCTAGGAAGTGTTTAAAATGCTTAAGCTCTACCCTAGACCAATTAAATCAGAATCTCTGGGGTTGGGGTCAAGTGTTATTAAAAAGCTCCTGGCTATTTCTAGTGTATATCTTCTTTAGGTTGAGTTTCTCAGGAAACAGATTTTGTGACAGAGATTTTCATGTAGGCCATTTATCGGGAAGTGCTCTCGGCAACAATATCTATAAGGTAGGGAAGGAAGACAGGCTGGGTAGACAAAATTGAACTGCCATGCAGTTATGAGAGAGATCTCTGCCACAGTTCCTGCCACAGGAAGGTTTGGAGCTGGGACAGTCCTCCATATTTGTCCAGAACTAAAGGCAAAATAACTGGACCTTTATACCCCCCAATCCACCCAACGTTGCATTTGGGCTTCCCTGGCAAAGTGAGTGTGACTTTGGGGAAAAAAGTTCCTTTCTACTGAATGGAATTTCCAGGAGGGACTTAACTCTAAGCTGTCAGCAGCCAACATTGCATATGTGGCCAGACTGCAGAGCTCATAGCACTTTCCAGAAGGGTGGAGTATTAGAGTCAACCATTCTGGCTCCTTTTATATTTATTTATTTTTAATTTCAACATATTACAGGGGTACAAATGTTTAGGTTACATATATTGCCTTTGCCCCACCTGAGTCAGAGCTTCAAGCGTGTCCATCCTCCATGCAGTGCATACCCTGCCCATTAGATGTGAATATACCCATCCCCTCCTCTCCACTCCCAACTGCCCAACACCTGATGAGTGTTACTACTGTATGTGCACTTAAGTGTTGGTCAGTTAATATCAATTT
>CAUYRT010051135.1:0-70880 GCA_963574885.1 Lepilemur ruficaudatus
CCGCCGCCGCCGCCCGCTCCGCCGCCGCCCGCCCGGGGCTCGTGAGTAGCCGCTCCCCCCACTCCTGGCCCCCCCCCGTCCGCCACCCGGCCCCTGCCCCCGGCCCCCTCCCCCCTCCCGGAGGGGGGGCCCGCTCTGCGCGCCCGACTCGGAGCAGGTGCAGGGGGCGGGGGCGGGGGAGGGGCGCCGGCTCGGCCCCAAGCAAACTTCGCCCAGAGCTCCTGGGGGGGCGGGGTGGGGGGGCGGCCTCAGAAGCCTAGAGAGCTAGGGGGGCCCCGAGAGAGGGGGGGCCAGGTGGAAGAGCCGGGGGAGCGGAGACCAAAGGGGAAGGGCCAACGGGGGCGGAGTGGGGGCGGGGGTGGCGAGTGTCTTTGTAGGGGCCCGCGGGCAGGGCGCGAGGGGCCTGGGGGGTGCGGGGCGGCTGAGCCGCGAGCCTGAGTGGATGCGCGCCCCCCGGCCCAGGTAGGGCTGGTGGGGGAGGGGGAAGGAACCCAAACTCTCCGGGCGCTGGGGCGGGGGGGTGTGGTGGGAGGAGGGGAAAGGATGGGGGGTGCCTCCCTCTCTGCGTCCCAAACAAAGTGTCACAAAGAGCTCGGCCGCGGCTGCAGCGGAGGCGGCTGTAACTCAGCTTTTGTTCTCCTGGCCAGGGGTAGCTGAGCCCTGGCCTCCCTATCTCCCAACCCTGCCCCCCCCATCATCCTTAAAGCTTATCTTTCCCGGGAGGGGTCTGAGGTGCTGCTGGGAAAACCTCTCGTGTGAGATCATAGGTCATACCCTACTTGCCAACCTATTTCTGGGAGGGGGATTTTCCCAGAGGCTCTTTTGCCCACCCCCCCACCTACCCCAGTTCCCAGTCTGAGGACTGAAGCTCATGTGGGTACCTAAAACTGACTTTTCTAAGGTCAGCTTCACTTAAGAGGAGTTAGGGCTGGCTACATGCCCCCCTTCCCCCAATCCAGGTCCTCCAGAACTTTCAGAATCAGGGTCATGTTAGGACATGCCTCTGGGATAAGATTCACCGTGGTGGGTTGGCAGCAGGTGAGCAGGTGTACCTTTCCCTTGCTTTCTGCTGTCCGTTTCGAGTCCATGACTGAGGTTCCATGCCCTCAACTCAGGAGAGTGAGGATGGAAGGACAGAGGCTTTACCAAGAACTAGGTGTAAAATGCAGGCAAGCTGTGGAGTGGGGTAGATTTGGAGGAGCTATCTGAGCAGTGAGATTCAGAGGGCCTGGAGAGGACACCATAAACGTGAACAACTGGCACTTCTGTGTGATCAAGGTAGTCTTGACTCTAGACCACCTAAGAAGCTCCCTTTCCTCTTAACTCCATCTAGTGCAGTGGTAATCATAATTGTTAGCAGACTTGGGAGGTGTAGGTTTCTTACCAGAGGGAAAAACATCAAGTATTAATGACCAGAGACAGAGGCCTAGTTACAACCAAATCCCAAATGTCCTGAACCCCTGCCCCTTACACTTTGACCCCTAAAACTTTTGAACCACAAAGCTTGAGGGATAATCTTTGTGGTCCATTTAGCAGATGCTTCTATGTAACAGTCCTTTCTAAGTCTTTTTACCAACCTTTCCATCCTTCTCTATTCGGTAAGGTTTGATGGTCCACACCCCTTCCCCACCAGTGCTGTCCTAGCATGTAAGAGTAATTGGCCTGTTGCTTTTGAAAGATTTCTTATCCCTATCCCAGGCCCTGCATCCCTATGGAATCTAAATAAGGGCAAGATAACCCCTGATTCCCAGTGGGGGTGGAAAGTAGGTCAGTGCTACTGTCTGGCCAAGTCTCATGGCAGTGTTTAAGGGCCGACTATAGAAAACTCTGTGATTATTGTCCTCTGGCAAATACATGCATGACCTAGGTTCCAAGTCAGTTCATAGAATCCCAGTCCCTGTCAGTACTTTCCTCTATTGAGAAAAAATCATGGGCTCAGACACCTGGAACCTGGTTTGGTGTGGAGACAATTTGGGAGATCTTGACTGAGCCTAGGAAAGTCTCTTAGTGAGTTTTGTTGATTTTAGGCGATCTTCTGGGGAAACTTTCCCTGCTGGGGAATTCAGCTTCAGTTTGGGCCTTCTTCTATATTACTGTATTTCCATCCTGTAACTTGTTATGTGTAAAGTGGTTTTTTGTTGCTGTTTTGTTTTGGGAGGGGAGCTTTGCCCTCTTCCTACTTTTCTTGCCTCAGATATGAGGCCAGCTTCCCATGAAGTAATTTTGCTTGCTATCCTAAAACAGTTTTAGGGGCCCTGGAATCTTCTCAGAATCAGAGTATGTGCGCATAGGTTAGTCAGCTATGACCATGCAGTATTCCCAGCTCCCCCTCTCCCCGCCATCTGCTTCCTCTGAATATACCAGATTGGCTGTACACCAGGATGTTCCGGGAATCCCCAGGAGAGCAACAGAATGTGATGGACCCAAATATGATGCCTCAGTAACTCATTCCAGGATGTACAAACTGTGACTGTCAGGACACTCCTTATAGCTAATTAAAATTCTTCTAGTTACATCTATTTTCTATTACCTCGCTCTATTTTCGGTGATATCCAAAAGGCCAAAATGATCCCTCTGATACCACTGGGTTTTTTTTCCTTATGGTTCCCAGATAGGAATTTAAAAAAAAAAAAATTCTTTAGCTTTTCTCAGTGCCTTATCTGTGATGCTAAAATGGCAAACAGGGCCCCTCTATCCCTTCATAGCTCTACCTATTGTACTGAGGTGGCCAAAGTGGCTTTTCTGGTAGCCCACTGCACTCTCCATGGTACTGAAGGAATGACCATTTATTTTAACATCTCTCTGGGGTCCAGAAGGGTCCTATGACTTAGAAGCACAAAACTTTCTTCTAGCTGGAAGGGACTATCAATATAAATTAGTCCAACCCCCTTATTTTACAGATGAGTAAACTGGGAGGTTAAGTGATTTACTGAAGTTTGTAGGTCAGACTGGGCCCACAATAACCTTTATACCCTTCAGACCTATTATAACTCACCTTTCATGACACTATTCAGTGAGCCCAGCTGGGCTCTCAGTCCCAGGAAAAGAGTTTATTTGGAGAATCCAGAGGATGAGAGTGGGTGCCCTAGTTTGGAGATACAGAAAGACACATATTACATGGTAGTGGAGGTCATCTAGTGACCCCTGGACAACGACACTTTGTTAATTAACCTTCTGCTAATAATACTACTATAGCCCAGATTCCATCTGTAATAGGTACCTTTCCCTTCATGGAGTCTTACCACATCCACTAAATGATGAAAATTAAAGAAGCCTTGGACCTCCAGAGCCTTTTCTCTCTACTGATAAGCAGGGCTGACTCTTGGCCCAGTTCTCTTCTATTAAAGATCCTTTAAGCTAAATAATGTTTGAATCCTTTTCTTTCTCAGTAACCCATTTCAGTTTCATAATGCCTATTGTAAGGAAGTTCTTTATATCTCAAATATTTTATCTTAGGCAAAAAAACAGGTTAGGCCCACATTCATTTAACCTTGACCAGATACAATTCTACATGGAGGCAAAAAGATAGACCGGATGACTTCTGGTCATCCTCTCAGGCCTGTTTCCATGAATCTTAATTCTGGGGTTGCTTCTAAGTCCTAATGCTGACCTCCGCTGCAGCTTAGAATCAGGAATACCTCCACCCCATCCTCTTCCTCTCAGTGCTCTTCTCCTTCCCTAGCACTGGAGGTCTGCACGTCCCAGGCCTAGGGAATTTTAGCCTGGAGAATTTTAACCCATTCCTGCTCAGAGCATGTGCAGAGCCCCTATCTGTGCAGATGGCCCAGCCCCGCCCCCCATCCCTCACTCCAGCCTCTTGAGCTCAGAGCCAGTGTAATCCTCCTCTTGTGTGAGGGAGCCTCTCCCCTGCAGAGAGGAGGAAAGCCTGCCTCGGAACAGCCCTGGACAAAGGGGCTCAGATGCCCCATCATACCACAGGCTCCAAGGTTTGAAACAAGGGGATGAATCCTATATGGTATTTGCAGTTTTTAACCCTTTCTCCAGGCTGGCCGTGCCCCTTAACTTCCACTCCTCCCCCAACTCTTCAATCCCCTCTCCCTCTCGCTCTCTCCCCCTTCATGCCCCTCCCCCTCTGTCTGTCTTCAGACTCTGCTGCTGGGAGGTGTTTCTCTCCCATGCATGAATGAGTCTCTGTAATGAATGGAAATGAATGGATCAGGAATCCAGGCGGAGGGAGGGAGAATGAGGGGGGAAAACACAGAAAGACAGGGTAAGGGCAGAAGGAAGCAGTGGAACCTGGAAGGATGTTTGTCTGGCTGGTCAGTTAAGGGTCTGAGAGCAACTGGGGAGCATGGCAGGCCCACCCCATTTGTTAATCACACTGTGCAGCCCAGTCCAAATGGGAGAGGGGTATACTGTGATGGTTTCCCTATCACCAGGGGGTGGGATGGTAGTGGTGGTGGTTCTGGACCAGACATTTAAAACGTCTAATTTGGGGAAGAAATCTGGGTTATTAGGGAGCCTCGTGGGCTTGGCAAATCAAGGGGTACAGTTTTTTAGTACAGCAGCCTCCTGTGCCTCAGATGCAAGTAGGGAGAAGGGATAGGTTTTAGGAATACAGGGTGCTAAGATTCTGGGGTAGAGGGTGACTCCACTGCTGAAAATCAGGGCTCATCTTTTCCTCCAAATCTGTCTCTCTTGCTTTAGCTCCTCAGCACCTGTTGCCTTCATTAGCAGCTTTTCCTCCTCTTCCCTGCACTCCCCAGAACCAAAGAATGTGAAGGGGGTCCATGGAGGTGAGTGAAGCTCTGGCCTCAACTTATAAGTACTTATAACTGCATACTCCTCCCCGCCTACCTCTTTCTTTGACCTCCCATTATTAGAAATTATCTCCTTGGCCAACATCTCAATTCCCATCCATCCCCCAACTTCCTTAGGTGAGTGGCACCCGGTGTTCCTGGTTCAGGCCCCAGTCCACCTTCCCTCATGTTCTTCTGGTCCTCGATCCCCTTGCTTCCTCCGCAGCTCTCCGTTCTCTACTCTTTGCTCTACTTCCGTGTTTCTCCACAGGGCTCACGTCCCCGTGCCCCAGGCGGCCACTTAGCGCCGTCGCCGCCGGCTTTCGACGGCGAGCTGGATCTGCAGCGCTACTCCAACGGGCCAGGCGTGGGCGCGGGGTCGCCCGGGATGGGAGCAGTGACCTGGTCTGAGAGTCGTGCTGGCGAACGGCGCTTCCCCTGCCCTGTATGCGGGAAGCGCTTCCGGTTCAACTCCATCCTGGCTTTGCACCTGCGGGCGCATCCAGGCTCCCAGGCCTTCCAGTGCCCGCACTGCGGCCACCGCGCAGCGCAGCGGGCTCTGCTGCGCTCGCACCTGCGCACACACCAGCCCGAACGTCCACGTAGCCCCGCTGCACGCCTGTTGCTGGAGTTGGAGGAGCGCGCGCTACTGCGGGAGGCCCGACTGGGGAGAGCCCGAAGCTCAGGGGGCATGCAGACCACCCCTGCCACTGAGGGTCTGGCGCCGCCTCAGGCTCCTTCATCGTCCGCCTTCCGTTGTCCCTACTGCAAAGGCAAGTTTCGCACCTCGGCGGAGCGGGAACGCCACTTGCACATCCTGCACAGGCCCTGGAAGTGCGGCCTGTGCAGTTTCGGCTCCAGCCAGGAGGAGGAGCTGCTGCACCACAGCCTGACGGCCCACGGGGCTCCTGAGCGCCCTCTGGCGGCTACTTCCGCTGCACCCCAGCCCCAGCCTCAGCCTCCGCCCCAGCCTGAACCCAGATCGGTCCCTGAGCCAGAGCCCGAGCCCGAACGTGAGGCAACCCCTGCCCCAACTCCTGCTGCTCCTGAGGAGCCTCCTGCACCTCCGGAGTTCCGCTGCCAAGTGTGCGGCCAGAGCTTTACACAGTCCTGGTTTCTCAAGGGCCACATGCGCAAGCACAAGGCTTCCTTCGATCACGCGTGTCCCGTGTGTGGCCGCTGCTTCAAGGAGCCCTGGTTCCTTAAGAACCACATGAAGGTGCACGCCAGCAAGCTGGGTCCACTGCGTGCCCCGGCGCCCGGTTCCGGGCCTGCCCGGCCCCCCCAGCCTCCTGATCTCGGCCTGCTGGCCTATGAGTCTTTGGGCCCAGCCCTCCTCTTAGCCCCGGCGCCCACTCCCGCTGAGCGTCGTGAGCCCCAGAGCCTCTTGGGCTACCTGAGCCTGCGAGCTGGCGAAGGCCGTCCCAATGGTGAGGGCGCAGAGCCTGGCGCCGGCCGCAGCTTTGGAGGCTTCCGCCCACTGCCCTCTGCTCTCCCGGCACGGGCTCGGCGGCACCGCACGGAGGAGCCGGAGGAGGAAGAGGAGGTGGTGGAGACGGAGGAGGAGACCTGGGCTCGGGGCAGGTCGCTGGGCCCTCTGGCTTCCCTGCACCCGCGCCCGGGCGAGGGGCCAGGGCACTCTACGCCTGCTACGGGGGCCCAGGCAAGATCGACCGCCACGCAGGGTACGTAGGGACCTTCCTCTCTCTGGGTATCCCTCATCCTTGGCCAACTCTGACGCCACCACTCTCTTCCTGTAGCTTCCTTTTAGAAAGGACCTTTTATTTCTTCCGAGATTTTTTTTTAAAATTTTTTTCTGGAGGCTTTGCCGTCTTCTGAGGATGCTACTTTTTAACTCACAACAAATTCAACATTTCAGGGTCCCCTCAACCTGCTGTTTGCTCCTGGCCCCCGAGGGGAAGCCGTCTTATGGGGGTGGTGGGAGCGCGCGTGGCCCAGACGGGACTAAGGGCCCCTCTGACTTCTTGACGTGTGTATTGCAGAAGAGAACGGGCTGTTGGTTGGAGGGACCCGGCCTGAAGGGGGCCGGGGGGCCACTGGCAAGGATTGTCCATTCTGCGGAAAATCTTTCCGCTCAGCGCATCACCTCAAAGTGCACCTGCGAGTGCACACAGGTGAGGGAGGCATCCTCTGGCGTGGGGAGGGGACTGGAGGACAGGAAGAAAGGTGAGGGCTACGGAAACGCGGGGAGTTCGGAAGCCTTTGGATTGGCCAGAGGAGATCAGTTGGGGAAATCTCCCTTTATTAAATCAAAACGGGAGGGAGAGGCAGTTGTTTTTTTCCTGGTCCTGAGAATAAGGTCTGTAAGTTGAGCAAAATGCGGGTGGGGGGCGTGCAGTGATCGTAACCTCGTGACCTATCCCACCTACTCTCCTCAGGTGAGCGCCCCTACAAGTGTCCGCACTGCGACTACGCGGGCACCCAGTCGGGCTCGCTCAAGTATCACCTACAGCGTCACCACCGGGAGCAGAGGAGCGGGGCAGGCCCCGGGCCACCCCCGGATCCACCTCCCCCTTCCCAGCGGGGTTCGGCCCCGCCGTCTGGAGCCAAGTCTGCTCCGCAGCCTGCAACCTGGGTCGAGGGCACTGCAAGCTCCCGGCCTCCTTCCAGTGGTGCCGGGCCGGGGTCCCGTCGGAAACCCGCCAGTCCCGGGAGGACCCTGCGCAACGGGCGAGGCGGTGAGGCCGAACCCCTGGACCTGTCCCTGCGGGCTGGGCCAGGAGGCGAGGCCGGGCCAGGGGGTGCCCTCCACCGTTGCCTCTTCTGCCCCTTTGCCACTGGAGCCCCGGAGCTCATGGCCTTGCACCTTCAAGTGCACCACAGCCGCCGGGCTCGGGGCCGCCGGCCACCCCAGGCTGACGCGTCCCCTCCCTATACCCGAGCACCATCAGGATCGACCCCTCCCAGTCCCTTGCAGGAAGGGGAGGAGGGCCCCGGGCTGTCGAGATCGGGAGAGGCGGGGCTGGCGGGGCAAGAACGGTAGGGAGCCCTCTTAGGGGCGATTAGTTTAGTGAGTTTACCCCGCCGGAGTGGGGAAGCGCTAGAGGTAGTTGGGTAGAGCAGCCAGCAGGGGGCAGCGTGGGACCCATATCCCAGCCCCAGGCGGACCAGAGGTGGAGGGGGCGGTGGGCGTACGAAGGTGGGCGGGCGGTACCCACCCAGCCCAAGGGAGTCACAGTGCCTTAGAAGTGGCAGAGGTGAGGGTCAAAGAACGGGGTCCCAGGGCTGGCAGAGAAGGTTGTGTCCCTGTTGAGGAGCCACTCTGCCAGTCTTTGCTGGTCCATAGGCGTGAGAGTTTATTTTTGTACAAGGGGTGGGGGTGGGGGGCACTGTACCCTTCTTGCCCCATCAGGGGCCCTGTAGACGTCGCTATTTTTGGTACGATTCCTGTCATCCCTGTCGCAGAGTTGTGTCCCCAATAAACAGGTGTCTTGAGGCACAGGCCCTGTGTCTGTCTATGTCCTGTTCCCCTCCTTGGGCTCTTATGTCCAAGAATTAGTCACCTTTCAGATGCTTAGTTATTACCCAAAGAGTTTGATAAGAAATGCAGAATCTTGGCCTGGGGCGGTGGCTCACACCTGTAATCCTAGCACCCTGGGAGGCCAGGCAGGAGGATGGCTTGAGGTCAGGAGTTTGAGACCAGCCTGAGCAAGAGTGAGACCCCGTCTCTACTAAAAATAGAAAGAAATTACCTGGACAACTAAAAATATATACAAAAAGTAGCCGGGCATGGTGGTGCATGCCTGTAGTCCCAGCTACTCGGGAGGCTGATCTCAGAAGGATTGCTTGAGCCCAGGAGTTTGAGGTTGCTGTGAACTAGGCTAATGCCATGGCACTCTAGGCACTCTAGCCTGGGCAACAGAGCAAGACTGTCTCAAAAAAAAAAAAAGAAATGCAGAATCTTGGGCTTTACCCTTAGGCTTCTGATTCAGTAGCTGTGGGTGGGGCCCAAGAATTAGCATGTAACAGGTAGTCTGGGGGTTCTCATGCACTGTGGCCTGAGGGCCTTGTTTTGAGAATTGCTGGACCACTGGATCCTGGTTTGTCTGTGACCAGCTCAGCCTCAAGAGGTGGGTGCGGTGTAGGATGAGGAACTTCAAAGAGTGCATTGAGCCTCTGGTAGCCACTGTGGAGGAGGCACATGCTCCCAGGCTCATACACAGTCAGCTTTGGGTCAGTAAGAGGTAGAGGGTACCTTCCAGCCTTGGTTGTATTTTCTGTGTTGTAATTAAGGGTTGGTTGAGGGGAAGTGCTCAAGTTACTCGGATCACCTTTATCTAGAAGACTGCTCTAGCCTCTCTGAGGCAAAGTGTGAGTAAATACATTTAATATAACAATAGTATTATAATAACAGTAATTACATATATAAAGTCTGCAATTCCCTACCCCATCCTCCTATAATGGTTTGCATAGCTCCATTTCCTGTGACTCCCAGAATGGAGTCACCAGGAACTCCAGTTGACTTGGCAGAGATGAGTCTTCTCAGGGAGAGTTGGTGGGGTGAGAAGAAGAGAACACAGGCTGGCAGGGGAGGGCCAGCATGGGAGTGCTGTCCTGGATACAATGGCTGAGGATGGGGAAGGACTGGAAGAGAGAGAATTTCCCTGCCTCCAAGGTATGAAGACAAGCAATGTGGCCTCTCTGGTTCCTGCAGGAGAAGGCATGAAGCTGGGGAGACTAGAGATAGCAGTAGCAGAGTGACGCTCTGGTCCTTAGACCTCCTCTATGTCCAAGAAGCAGAGGGAAGAAATTCAGTGCTTGCCCAGTCCTCCATTATGTCCCACTGCCATCCCAGCCCAAAATATGCTGAGAGGAGGGGCTGTAGCCAAGTTCTGGATCTTCTCTAAAAGGCAGGAGAGGAGAGGGAGATAGGTTGGGAGAGGGAAGAAGCTGATTCCTAAGCAGCTGGGGAGAGGAAGGAAGGTACATGCAAAAGGGAAGAGGTGTTGGACTCACCCAAGTCACAGAGGCGTGGTGGGGTCACTCAGGGCTCGGGTATGACTCTGAGGGGAGAGAAACTGCAGTGAATTTAGGGACATATTCATATTTTCTCTCTCTTCCCCTGACCCCCAAGCCTGTCAGTTCATCTCTCTTTCCTCCCGAAAGTTCTTGAATTTTGCTATTCTAACTCAAGTCCAAATCAGGCCATTGGCATTCTTCCCTTTCCATCTATTATGCTCTTTATTAAAAATTCCTTTCACCTCTGACCTTTATGCCTCTCAGCCAGTCCTGGGGGAGAGGAGAGAGTTAGACTGGACAATAAATTCAATGGACTGGACAATAAATTCTGTAGCCTCAGCTGGGAGCACAAGATCACTGTTTCCTCCTGCCCCTTCCCCCAGCCCAATGGGCTGAATGATCAGAAAAGCCTTCGCAGAAAGTAGCTGAAGAGATCACCCCATTCCCAGCCTTATTGCAGGGACTTACCTGCCGGGATAGCCCTAAGATCCCTCCACTGGCCAGGGTGGGAGTGCTGCTCCCAGGGTGGGGGGGTTGCAGGCTGGGGCTGTTTCTTGGTCCTGGGGACACATCTCCAGAAGAGTCAAGTGTTTCTGGGGCTGAAGGGGAAGCTAGGGTGAGAGCAGGGTATAGAACCCCTCCAGATTACCTTAAGCAACCAAGCTGCTCCGTCAAGGAAGAAAAAGCTCCATAGCAACAGGAAGCTGTGAGTCACCATAGCAATCCAGTTCCAAGAGAACCCCCCTACCAAGAGGCAGGAAATTGTCAGCAGCATCATTAGAGCAACCAGGGAAGAAGCGACAGGAAACTATAAGGATTGCCGTGGTGAACCAGGAGGGTACAACAGGAAGCTGAGGCAGTTTCCATAGAAACCCAAGGAGAGCTAGAGAGAGAGGTACAGAGGAAGTGCTTCTTAGCAACAAGCTGTTGTAAGCATCACCCTAGCAACCAGATGGAGGGCTCTTTTAGCAATGGGGAAGCTGTACATAATTGTCATGGCAACTGGGCTACTTGGCTAGAAAAAGGAATTGCTCAGCAGCAAGCAGCCTGAACATCACCACGATGACCCAGCTGTTGGGAGCCACCCCTTGAGAGGTGCCTCACCCAGGGAAATTTGCTTGACGTCCAGATCCCAGGCCTCCTCCTCGACGCGGGCAGGCAGGGAGCAGGCTCCCGGCGAGAGGCCGGGAAGGGAGGGGCCGCCATGCTCAAAGGATGACACGGCCACGGAGGCCCGGGTGCGGGCGGCTGCAGAGAGTGGGGAGTGGGGTGGTGGGGTGCTGGTGTGGGAAAGCCCTCATGGCTCCCTGGAACAACCCTCAGTCTCACAGAGGGCCGCCCAGACAGTCCCACAGATTTTGGGAAGAGACGCCCACTCATTACCCTTCCTGACTTTCCACCACACCTCCCTGTTGTACCCTCATTGTCAAGGTCTTGACTTCTGGGGGCCACCCCCCAGCACCCTGGCTCTCACCTCTTCCAGTGAGCAAGGCACTCAGAGTCCGCTCCCCAAGGGCTTTGATGTCCAGGAAGGGTTTGTTCCCAATGCCCATGGAGACCATCTGCTGCACTCGGAGCTCTAGGGAACAGAGACCCTGTTACCAACTTCTTCCTGCCCTCCGCTCCAGCCCTAACACATCATGGTTAACTCTTCTTTCTGCTCCTTCACAACTCTCATTCCTCTGGTATCTCTTGTTACTCTTCCTGTTCACCGTCACAACATGGATGGTGATGGTGGTTTGACTTCCTCCTCAGGTATCTGTCTCTTCTCTCCCATATGTTGCATCCTGCCCATTGGGCATCCCAGCTGCCTGGCTTCTCTTCCACTACTCACTTGTCTGTGTGTTGGGCATTCAGAGCAAAACTCACATTTTTACATACCTTTACAGTTTACAAAGTCCTCCCATATATATGTCACCTTACTTAATCCTCCCTATCACACTAAGATGAAGATATTACTGTTTAATTTTTCAGTCAGTGGAATGAGATTCAGAGAATTAAAACCAAAGCAAAACCCAGCAAAAAAACAAAACAAAAACCAAACCAACCAATAAATGAGTTTAGCTCACACAGCAAGTGAGCGGCACCAGTTCATAGACCCAAGTTCAGCGGGCAGTTTCTCATCTTGTTTTGCCCAGCCATTTGCTCTTTCCTCCCTGAAATTTGCTACTTTACTCTTTCCCTTTGGTACATGTTATGCTCACTTGTATCTTAGCAATCTCTCTCAAGCTAGATCTTGAATGTTCTTACAAGTCATTCCTTCTTTATCCTATATCCTATTTTCCCAAGCAGTCTCTATGCTCTCCAGAAAACTTCCTGCTGTAACCCTGATTGCAAGCACACCCTCCTTTAGCTCTGCCCAGTACCCTTGTTGTGGGCTGCCTGTCTCCACAGCAGCTGGGCAATGGAACTCGTCCACTTGAGTTTGACCTCTGGTGAGGCTGCCTGCAGAGTGTATGCCTCTCGTGCACGCCGCCGCCGAAACCACAGCTCAAAGCAGAGTCCACTGTCCCCGATGTTTTCTGTCAGCCCCATGTCAGCAGTCTGAGGAAGAACAGGGGGAGTGGGTGAAGATGGAGTGAGTCCTGGCTAGGTGAGCAAGCTACACATGGGCAAGCTACCACATGGGCAAGCTCTATGCTTAGCCTGGCATCTGGAAGACTTTCAATAAACATTTGTTCAACACCTAATATGAGCAAAGTGCTCTACATTTAGTCTTCTTAATAACCATAATTTATAGAAGGGGAAATGAGGCCCAGAGACATGAAGCAACTTGCCCAAGGGCTTATCATAGCTTATTAGAGCCAGAGCATGAGCCAATAACTATGTTATTCCAAACCTAGGCCTTTTTCTTTGTGCTATACTCCCCCTCTGAAGAGCTGGAACTAGTGTTGGGGGACAAAATATAGAAACCCTTAGAATCCATTCCACACTGCCTGATCCAGGACCATAGGTTGCTATGAACATTTATCTTTCTGGATACCAAGGCTGTTTCCCTAAAGGGCCTTCTTCTTAGGTTCTTTGCTTCAGTCAAGGTAAGCTACATATAGTGTCCTTTCTCCTCATGCCCCAATAACCACCCCTAAGTCAAAAGGTCCATGTGTCCTCAGTGGGAAAGATCCCCTTCCATTTTGGCTTGGAATGCCTTATAAGTCTCCTGCATGACTGATAAGGAAAATCCCATGAGGGAAACCAATGACAGGGATTTCTAACATTCCCTAAGATGCTAACTTGATGGTTGATTACAGGCCAAAGCCTATTCTAGATGATGCAGATTCTGAATGTGGGTTGGGGTTGAATTTCCAGAACATCTTGAGTTCTCAAGAACAGCGTGACTGTGTGCCCTCCTCCCCACTCTGGGCATTGTACCTTAAAGGCCTGCTTGTAGACAAAAGTCTCTGGCCCCCCCTCAGGGCCCTTGAGCTTGCTGAACAGGAGGAGATGCTCAAAGAGAAAGACATGGCGAAGGCACTTCTTTCGGCCACAGATGACAGTGAAGGGGTCCCGATGCAAGAGCTGTCCCTGCTCCTTCAGATCTATCTGGGAAAAGGAAAAGGCAAGGTGGTTGGCCCAGGGGCCCTTTGCACATATTTTATGGGGAGTAAAAATAGATTTATAGGGCAAGAGGCCTAATGCACTGGTTCTCAGGCAGAGTCAGGAAATCAGGGAAGCCTCAGCCTGGAATCCAGCCACTGCTCACTATGCACAGCACACCTGGTCTAGCTGCACTAGGTGCCTCTGAAGATGGGACGGTGCATTGCACAGCAGGGTTATAGCCTCCCATGGGGAAGCCTTTGAGTGTTGAGGACCCAGGAAGAGAATCAGCAAAGAATTGGAGGGGAAATAGGTCTACCCTATAGGAGGATGCAGGATTCTAACCTCTTCTGGAGCCTGAAGGCTGGAAAAAGACTAGGTAGAGAATAAAGTACATTTTGGATGTTAAGATGCAGGAGGAAGTGTAGGGTAGATAGAAAAAGATAAGAAGAGAGAGCACAAGGCAGATGTCGGAACATGGGACGTTGGCAGGACATAGCTTCTTTATTTGCCGATGAGGAAACTGGGGCTCAGTGAAGTTCAGACTTAACCAAGGCCACCCAGATGATTAGAAATTAGAGCCTGGGGCCCTCTGACCTGGAGTCTGGTTCTCTTATCACCAGCCTACACTGCTTCTGAGGGCACAGGCCTAAGCAGTTTGATCGGGAGTGACTGGAGCCACGGCCTCACCTCACAGCCACGAACCGCCTCCACGGCCAGCAGGTCTCTACCACGGGCCTCTTGTTCACGGAGCAGCTGCACAGCAGCCCCAAGGGCCTGGCGCTCAGAGCTCGGCTCAGGCCCTGCTTCCCTTAGGAGCTCCTCCAGGAGCCGCCCATACCGAGCCAGCTGCTCCAGGGGCTGCTGCAGGGCCCGGGGGAGGTAAGGGCCAGCCTCCAGGGAGCCCTAGTTTGGGGAACAGACAGAGATGAGGGGAGGGGCTGGAGCCTCTGAGGGCCAAGCTCTTGGGTTGGTAGGGGAAGTGGGTGGTACTTTAGGCTTTTGGATGTAGATGAAGCCCAGATACTCCCAAAGTAAAGCAGAAAAACCTCCCTGGAAGGAAAGCAGGTAGGGGACCTGCAGGAGATACAACTGTCCTCTGAATCTTAAAGGGAAATGGAAGAAAGAATCCAAATAATAATCCGATATACTCTCTCACTTTTAACTTTTGAAGTCACTCACACATCTTTTGATGCGAGCTCTTTTTATCTTCAGAGCTTCCCTGTGAGTTAGATAGGGTGACTATTGCCCCCATTTACCAGATGGACAAATAGAGGCCCAGAGGAATCAAAAGTCTTGCCCAAGGTCCCTCAGGTGGACTGCATAAGAACCCAGCTCCACCTGGCTCCCAGTCCAGAGCGCAATCCTGGGAGATGATTAGTAGGTCATGTTTCTGAGAACGTTCAGGAAAGCTTTTTTTCCCTGAGGGATTTTGAGGTTGAGTGGGTTTTTAGGTCTTCCTGGCCCCTCTTCTCTTCTCATGGGGGTTGGAGAAAAGATTTACCTTGCTTGGGGGGCTGAGGGCAGCCAGACCATTCTCCAGTTTGTGTCGGTGCTTCACATACTGGGCGTAAAGGCTGAACTGGTCCCCCTGCGCCAGTAGGGGAGAGATAAGGTATCCCTGGTAAGCTCTCAGCAGACAAACCTCTCCCGTTTCCCCTCCCCATCTTCATTGCAGCTCAAAGGAGGGATAGGTCACCAGGGAGCGCTCAGCCTGCCAGAGAATGAAGAGCTCCCTGTGGAGACAGTAAAGTCCTCAAGCAGGGACACAGAGGCTGAGTAGAGGCAGAGGGGCCCACAGAACAGGGCTAGGCCCCAGAGTTGTGGACCTCACATGCGGGTAGGCGGCAGTAGATACTGAGAAGGAGGGACAGATGGACAGGGCTGGCACATGGGAAGGGAGAGGACTTGGAAGAAGTTTTAGAGCAGTGGTCCCCAACCTTTTTGGCACCAGGGACTGGTTTCATAGAAGACAATTTTTCCAGGGGTGGGAGTTAGGGTGTCGTGGAGGGTGTGGGTGTGGAGCTTAGGCAATGATGTGAGGCCTGTTTCCTAACAGGCCACGGACGGGTATGGGGCCTTGGCCTGGGGGTTGGCGACCGCAGTTTTAGAGGATCACTCACGTGGCGAAGGAAGCAGGCACCAATGCGCAGAGGGTGGGCAGTGCAGCCTTGAAGCTCCTGCAGAAAGTGTGTCCTATGGAAGCTGCGAAGCCTCTCCCGGGCACTCAAGGCAGCAGCCCAGGTGCCACGAAGTTCAGGAGTCAGCTCAGGCCCAGGGGGTGGCACTGGCTCACTCAAAGTGGCCACATACTCCTGCTCACAGGCAATCAGCTCAGACACGAGACGCTGCTGGGCGCTGCAGGTGCAACAAGAGTGGCAAAGGAGGTGTCACCTGGGGCAGGGGAGGGAGCCACTACCCCCAACAACGCCACATGCTTTTCCTGCTGAGCAGCTGGATTTGCCTCTTGGGCACCAACTGGGCTGAGCTCTCACCTGATGCTTCGCTTGCGCTCCATCCGGGGGGTGCCTACTCCCCAGGGTCCGTCTGGCACCCCGGCCCGGCCGAGCAGCACGTGTTCCCGTGGTGAGCATGTCCTGTCTACCACCTCAGTACTGGTGACCTCCAGGCCTCGGATCAGCACCGCCCGTGGAGGCCTGCCCTCTGCTTCGGGAGCCAGCTCAGGGCCTTCCTCCTCATAGTCCTCTCCACAGGGGGCCAAGGAGCAATGGGATGGGGCTGCCCTTGGCCCAGGGCTGCTGGGGAGCAGCAGGGAACTGAGGCTGGGTGAAGGACTATGGGGACCCCGTTGGGCCCCTCCACTGCTGGCACTGTCTGCCCGTCGTCGCCTGTGGCCCCGGGGACTCGCCTCCTCTCCCAGCTGTTGCTGAATCCTCCTCTCCAGCTCTTGGCAGCGGGCCCGGCAGCGGCCCCATTCTCGCAGGGCTGCTGGGCTGCCCAGGTCCAGGGCCAGGGCCCGCATCTCCTGGAAGGTGCCGGAGCTGGGCTCTGGGGCCCGCCGCAGGGCTAGTGCCGCCAGCACGGCCTCCCGACCCGGCCCAGCTCCTGCCAGCCGAGCAAAGCCCTCATCAACCCACTCGTGTGCCTACAAAGCCAAAGGGGTTGGGGATGGGAGAGAAAGGGTGAGGACCTGTGCTACTCCCAAGTGCCATCCAACCACAGCTCTTGTGTTCGTGCCCATGGCTTTCCAATGCCCATCACCCTCTCTGTTCTCTCAGTATTCCAGCGTCACTGCCTGTGTCACTCAGAGTTGGGGTGGAGATGGAGTAGCGTAGGTAAAAGAACAGCTAATACTTAAACAGAGTTTATAAGTGACAGGCTCTGTACTAAGTGCCTTTATATATTGCCTCACGTAATCCCTCTAGGCCTGTGAAGTAGGTCTATGAAAGCACATTCAAGTTTAGTACACCTTGTCCCAGGTCATTCGGCAAGGAGGTGGCAGAGCTAAGAGTCAAAATCAAGGAGATGGGCTCTGAGTTGCTGCTTTTTTTTTTTTTTTTGAGACAGAGTCTCACTCTCTTGCCCGGGTTAGAGTGAGTGCTGTGGCGTCAGCCTAGCTCACAGCAACCTCAAACTCCTGGGCTTAAGTGATCCTTCTGCCTCAGCCTCCCGGGTAGCTGGGACTACAGGCATGCACCACCATGCCCAGATAATTTTTCCTATATGTTTTCAGTTGGCCAATTAATTTCTTTCTATTTTTAGTAGAGACAGGGTCTCGCTCTTGCTCAGGCTGGTTTCAAACTCCTGATCTTTAGCGATCTGCCTGCCTCGGCCTCCCAGAGTGCTAGGATTATAGGTGTGAGCCACAACTGTTTACAATTAAGGAGCATTTTCTGTATGCCAGGCACCAGGAGCAATGGCACATCACCTTATCACCTCATTCAATGCTTATGATACCTGCAAGTAGGTAGCATCATTCCCATATTTGGATGAGGAAACTGAGGCTCAGAGAGACTATGGGACTTGCCCAAGTCACACAGACAGCTTCAGAACTTGGCATGGGAATTTAAAGAAAGGAAACCGTGCATTTATCACAAACAGGAATGGGAATTGATACTCAAATAAGAGAAACCTTCATTAATGGGGTTTTTGAGCCTAATTTTTAGGTTGTTCTTCCCTGGCCACTTCCAAGGGGACTGTAGCACAGGGTGTGGGAGGATAAGCAAAGTTAGTCAAGAATGGGGGACTGGGGTGTGGTGGCTCATGCCTGTAATCCTAGCACTCTGGGAGGCCAAGGTGGGAGGATCCCTTGAGCTCAGGAGTTGAGACCAACCTGAGCAAGAGCGAGACCCCGTCTCTACTAAAAACAGAAATGTTAGCTGGGTGTGGTGGCAGGCATCTATAGTTCCAGCTACTTGAGAGGCTGAGGCAGGAGGATCACTTGAGCCCAGGAGTTTGAGGTTGTTGTGAACTAGGCTGACACAATGGCACTCTAGCACTCTAGCCTGGGTGACAGGGTGAAACTCTGTCTCAAAAAAAAAAAAAAAAAAGAAGAAGGGGACTAGGGGAAGGGACAATCTCATATATGTGCAGCTCCTATTTCCAATATTTCAGAGCCATCCCACTCCTTGGCTTCCCCAGGAGAGGTTGAATGAGCTCCCTGTGGACCAAGAGCGTGGCCAGTCCCAGATGAGACACAACATCTTAGTGTTTGTTTTGCTTCCAGTTTTCAGGCCGGTGCGTGCCAGGTGCAGAACGAGCCTCCTCTGATTGCCTGGCACGTGGCACAGGCGGCCCAACCGCCCACTAGGAAGGCTTTGCTGCCATTGGATTTTTGAGCTGGGCTCTGCCTCCTTCAGCAGCCTGGTTTAGAGGCCTGAGGCCTTGTGCAGGATGAAAGGAGCTGTGCGAGGGCCCAGGCTTCCTAGGGAAGTGCTGGCATCCAGCTAACTAAATAGCACAAAAGAGCTGCGACTCCCTATACGCTCTTCCCCTGGGAGTGTGGAGTGGGGCGAGTGTGAACTGAGATTTAGATGAGGATCCCTATTCCTCAGTGTAGCTCAGTGACTTTTGTCAAAGTCAAGCAACCTCTGTGCATCCCGGGTGACTTCATTTGTTCAGTGGACTGTTGAAGCCTTCACCCCGAATGGGTGTTCAATAATTACAGTGATTATTCCATTTTGCTTCATGAAAGTGACTTGAATATAGACATCTAATGTTCATTTATATGTATGACAACATTTTCAATTGCAAGGTATAAAACTCAATTCAAAACAAACCTAAGCATAAACAAATAAATACAATTGCATGTACCTAGCAAGTGCAAGGATGACCTACCTTCAGGTACAGCTGGATTCAGGTACTCCAATGGTGATATCAGGGCTCAGCTTCCCTTCACCCTTAAGCTCGGTGTCCTTCTGCATATTGGCTCTGTCCTGTAGACAGGCTCTGGCCACCCACAGCTCCAGATTTACATGTTTTCCAGCTTATTAACTCTCAATGCCCATTTATCAACCTAGGGCAGACTTTGGCCTGGCTTAGATCACACAACTACACCCAGACCAGTCGCTGCTGCTAGAGGCACAGAGCACTGAGATTGGCTGATGGAAGTCACATGACCAACCCTGCGATCAGGAAGGGATGCTGGTGAACGTGGAGAGTGGCAGCTCTGCTGGGAAGACACAGAATGGAGACAGGCTGCCTTTGGAGTCCACCTAAGGCAGCAAGCATGCTGGGCAGACAAAAACAAAGGATACCCACCTCGGGAGCCCTAGAGAAAGAAATACTGGCTCCGGATTCTTCCCTGATTCAGCACTTGTCCTAGTAAAGCTGTTTCTAAAGTAATTGAAGAGAACTTTGTTGGTTTTAGAAATACATACACCCTCTATGCAGAAGAAGAGAAGAGCTGCTGTTGAGCTGTGTGAATCTGAGCTGTAAGCAGGACTCCCAGACAAGTCTGCAACTGTGGCTTAAAACACCATGGAATTCAGGGCAAGATTCCACTCACCCAGCTGGATGTCACAGGGACTTCTGCTCTAGTTGTTTTCAGATCAATGCTGTGCGTATCAGGATAGAACGGCACGTGGGAGGTGGGCTCCCTGTATTCGGAATGCCTCCCCTTTCATTTTTTTCCCACCAAACCTTTCTAAAACAATAACAGCCAAACACCCAAAGCCCACCTAACGCCACATAGATATAATTCCTTGATTCTACAAGCTATAGACTTGCCAGATCTTTCTTGGCAGACCCTTGTATACCCTGCTAGCTTGAAGTTGAGGAGATCAGGATGTACCTTTGCAAACTGAAAAGGTAAAGGTCACAATGTGTCTGTTTCTACCCTTGTCAGTCCTCTGTGGTGGTAAGAACCACGGTCTTCCCTCTGAACCTTTTCCCGGTAGTTACTTGACTTGTTTCACAAATCCTTGTTGAACAGCTGTTTTGTATAACAGGCTGTGCTAGGAGATGATGCCCGCCCATGGGAGCCGGATGTGAGCTTTCTCTGCCCCTTACACCGTCCTCTGCTTCCGCCCGTCCTCTGCCTGTTTCCATCCTTGACAAGGTGGAAAAGGCTTCCAGCACCTCCTAACTCAAGAGTTCTAAAGGGAGATGGAGGAGGGAGATTACTTTGTACATTTTGGAGCAAACAATTTACAGCATTCTCCTGCAATATTTTCATTCTTCAGGGTTGGTTCTGGGCCATGGCCGTGTGCTAGAGCCATGGGTTTCCTGCTTTCCCTTGGGTTTCTTGCTGGCCTCAATTTCTTCCACCCCAATACCCCTGCTCCACCCCCATATTTTCGGGGCTCTCTCTTTTAAGAAGTAGAACTATTTATCTCTGCCTCAGCTTTTACCTTCAATCCTATATAGGCAAATGGCATCATAATGCTTAGAAGACTAAAGGAATCCCAGTTTCCAGGATGTACACACCTTATAAAGCAATATGAATGTATTAGTCATCAGGCCCCACTTAGCACCCAAAGGCCGTGACAGCATTTCTCAAATGTGGACTGAAAAATCCCTGCCCCAGGATGTCGGTTAAGAATTAAAATTCCTGACCCTTCCCCAGATAAACTGAATCAGAATCTCTTTGGAAAATAGTAGTTCTCAATGCTGTCTGTATACGAGATTCACCTGGAGAACTTTTCTTATTTTTTTTTAACGGACCCCAAGATATTGAAATATGAAGCCAGGATTTCCAGTCATTGGAGTAAAGGCACCTGCTTTTTTTAACAAGCATCTCAGGTGACTCATATGCAGTTAATGTTTGCATTATGAGAATTCAGAGGATAAACGATAATTTCCTACGGGAGTTAGAGGAAGGTGGCATGAGAAGAAAACTTCCTAGAGGAGGCAGGTGGGATTTGGGGTGAACCTGGGAGAATGGATAGGGTTTCAGTAGTTGTGGACAAAAAGGGGAGAGTGGATAGTTTAAATCGCCCCATATTTAAAACTTTAGTTTATTTAAAACAAAGCTAATGGTAGCCAGCTTGGAGAGTAGACCCAAGTCTAAAATGGCATTGTGATTTGCATGCAAACCTGTCTACTGTGTCCAGCCCCTAGCCCTTTTCCTCCCTCCCAAGGAGATAAGTGGCTATTCACAGATATAGTTACTAAAAGGTATAGGTTTTCCTGAACCTTCTGCCCCACCAATGCTTAAGTCACAAAAATATTCCAGATATCCCAATATGTACATATTTAGATTCCATTTCCAAGACAACCTCTATCATTTGACAGTGGCACAAATGTCTGTTGACAACCACGTGTTTCAATTGGGGGTTTAATAATAAGGCATTTAAGCCCCACAGTGGCTGACGCCTGTAGTCCCAGCTGCTTGGGAGGGTGAGGCGGGAAGATTGCTTCAGCCCAGGAGTTCAAGACCAGCTTGTGCGATACAGTGAGACCTCGTCTCAAAAATAATAATACTAAGGTATCCATTTCCTGAGTGGCTAATGCCACCAGCTTTCATCAGAAGGTACTGGGGCAGGAACGTGCACAAGCCGACCAAGGCCAACCCAGATAACAATCTGCTGATTGCCTTTCTCAACTTAATGCTGTTTGTTTAACTAACAACAGTGAGAGTCCTTATTAAGGGCTGTTAACACTCTAAAATGCTGTTTGTTGAGCTTGCCAAAGTGATAAGTGAGGCTGTGTTTACTCTCTTGTTCTCAAGGCTGATGGAGAAGCCTGAAACACAGTTTTGAAGTGGTTAGCTTTTAATGAAGACACTAGTGAGTTCTACAAACAAGTCCATGGTTTGAAAACAGAAACATTCACGCTACAAAGTCCACCAGTGTGTGTTGGTGTATACTGGCTTTGCTTGACTATAACCACAGAGCACGCATAAACGCTCAGTGCCTACTCAGACACACGTTTTTATTGTGTTGAAATACACTCTTGAGCTCAGAGTTCTTCTTTTTTCCCCAGCTCTTTCCCGACAGTTCAAGTGGATTGTGCATGCCTGTGTTCAAAAAGAAAGAAAACAGCAGGACGGCGGGAGACATGAAATGAGTAAGGGGTTGCTCACCCCAAACGCATGCCCTATTTACACAAGCCCTTGTCCACTCTGACTCCAAATGCATATGCCCATGGAATTTGCCAGTTATTGGGTTGAAGGGCCTCTCCCCTGGAGAAGTATACATGTTTCCTCTATGTCTGTGAGCCACCTGCCTCCTTCCGCAATGGCATCAACCATATTCTTGTGCCTTAACATAAGAAAATCACCTGTGGCCATTATGGGGTTCTAAGACTCAACCAACAGACTCACGCATGTTTTGAAGGCCCTAGAATCAAAGTAGGAGAGGGGAGTTAAAAAGATGGTAATAAATAGTCATATATTTATTGTCCAAAACAGAATCTTTTGAGAGTAGAAGAGTGTGCAATGGATATTATGCCAGGGCGATGGGTGTGAGGCAGGGCTGTCCTAGGTGGGACACTGGTTTTCCCAGTAGTAAACAATAGGCTAATATTTATTGAGCCTTACTGTAAGCTAGGAATTTAACTCATCCTTCAACACATTCTTCCATTTAATCCTCATGTAAACTCATTCAGTAGATATTGCTGTTCCCATTTTACAGATGAAGAAATGAGGGCTGAAGGTGTAACTCACATCAAGTGACTCTTCTTCAATCATACCCTGATGGGTGAGAGCAGATGTGAGCAAGGATCTGCACTGAGGTCTGATTCCAAAGTGAGTGTCATACTGTTGCACTCTTGACATGGGTTCTCATCCCCACTCCTTCCTCTTCCCTTCCTAACTGGGCTCTAAGGAGACTGGGGTGTTGCTTAGCTGCCACATGCACCCTGAAAGCAAGGAGGAGACCAGTGAGGACAACCTCATGAAGAAGAGCTCCACCCTCACGTAGCACGTGCTGACCGGCTGGCTAGGGGCTCACTAATTCGAGCAGGGGCTTCGACTGCTTGAGAGAAAGGAAAAAGGAAGAAAGAGAGAAGAACCTGCTGAGGAGGAAGAGAGAAGGAAGGAAGGAAAAAAAGGAAAGGAAAGAGGGAAGAAAAAGAAGGAAGGAAGGGAAGGAGGAAGGGAGCAGGGAAGGGAAGAAGGAGGGAAAGATCATTGTTCTCATTTAAGTCCCTTGTTTTGAAATTTAAAAATCAAGTGTGGTTTTGTACACTTAAAATGGAGTGTTGGTTGTACATAGATACAGTTGGAGCACTATGTATGTACTCTCTGGACTACTTTGACAGAGTAGATTTTTGAATGTAACAGGATAAGTCAACTTGAGTGGTAATATATTTTGGGAAATCAGCTCACTACAAATTGTGACTGTAAACATTGTACTGTAAATGCTTTGTAGTTTTCCCCCAACAAAAAAAAAAATAAGCAAAAGATTTTAAGCAACACTAAAAATATATAAATGACCAATAAACAACAGAAAACTCTGCTGAGGTTTTTTATTAGTCACCAAAGAAATGCAAATTCCAAGCAAAATGAGATAAATCCAAGAGACCAAAAATGGCCAAGCAATCTTGAAAAAGAATACAAGGGACTCCTGTATTCCTGATTTCAAAATTTATAGCACAACTATCATAATGAAGACAGGGTGACATTGACATAATTAATCAATGGAATAAAACTGAGTCCAGAAAGAAAACTAAGTGAACAAAAGTCAATTGATTTTCAACACGGTTGTCAAGAAAATTCAATAGGAAAAAAATAGTATTTTAAATCAGTGGTGCTGGAACAACTGAATACCCACATACAAAAGAAGAAATCTGGACCCCATCTTCACAGCATATGCAAAAATGAACTTAAATACATAAACTACAGTTAACAATAAATTATATTCTTAAAAAATGCTAGAAGAGTGGATGCAAAGTGTTCTCATCACAAAAATGATAACTATGTAAGGTAATGCACATACAAATTAACCAGATTTAGTCATTCTGCGATATATATATATATATATACTTACAAACAATATGTTGTACATAGTAAAGACATAGAATTTTATGTCAATTTAATAAAATAAATAAAAAATAAAATTAAAAAATAAAATAGAACAAAGAAAGAGCTAAATATATAAAACCATGAAAAGTAAATAAAGAAGTAAATCTTTGTAATCCTGGGTGAAACAAAACCTTCATAGATATGGCAACAAAGTTTGACGTGATTAAAGAAAAAGATATAAATTGGACTTAATCCAACTTAAAAACTTTCGTGCTTCGGAGGATACTATCAAGATGTACAAAGTCATTCCATCCATAGATTGACAGAAAACATTTGCAAATCATCCATCTGATAACGACTTGTATCTAGAATATATATAAATATTTTGAAACTTGAAAATAAAAAGACAAATACTCAAAGAATGGGCAAAGGATCCTAATAGATACTTTCTCAAGAAGAGATACAAATGAACAATAAGCACATCAAAATAAGTTCAACATCATTAACTAGTAGAGAAAAGTAAATAAAAACAACCATGAGATACCACTGCATACACACTATGATGACTATAATAAAAAAGAAAGATAATATTAAGTGTTGTCATTAATAAAAGGGTGGAGAAACTCAACACTTTATACCCTGCTGTTGTGAATGTGAAATAGTCAATATATTTTGGAAAATTGTCTGGAAGTTCCTCAAAAGCCTAAACCTGAAGCAATTCCACTCCTAGATAAATACCCAAGAGAAATGAAAAACATATGTCTACATTGTATTCATATATTAAAACATCACATGGTATTCCATAAATGTATACAATTATGAGTTGTCAATTAAAAATAATACAAAATAAATAAAATTTGAGTCCCTGACTCACGAGAGTGTATCAATAACAAAAAAACCCACATATCCATGCAAAAACTTGTATCTGAATGTCCGTAATGGAGTTATTCATAATAGTCAATAGTAAAAACAATCAATTATCCCAAAACTGACTAATGGGGTAAATAAAATGGGATTTTGTTCAGCCATAAAAAAGAATGCGGCATTTACACATGCTATTAATATTATACAGACAAACCTCGAAAACACTGTGCTAAGTTAAAGAAGCAAGATGCAAAAGAACGCATATTGTATAATTTCACTTAAATAAAATGTCCAGAATAGACAAATGTGTAGAGATAGAAAGTAGATTAGTGTCAGCCTAGGGCTGGAAGCTGGTTAAACTAGGGAATTGGAAGGAACAAGGAGTGATTGCTGAAGGATACAGGTTTCTTTTAGGTCTAATAAAAATATTTTTATAATAAATTAGTTGTGTGATGGTTGCACAAGTCTGTAAATATACTAAAATCATTGAAATGTATATTTTAAAAGGGTGAAGTATATGGTATGTGATTTATATCAAAAATTTTTTTTAAAAAGTATGCATTGCAACATTGGTTGGAACATTTTTGAATACTAAGCAATTTATAGATCATAAAAACATGTTTTTTGAATACTAAGTGCCTTATAGATCATAAAAACATGTTTTGATATTACTGTATATGTTTACACTACTTGTTAAAATATGTGAATAAAATGTTTTTTGAAAAAAATGAGATCTCACTAAACAGATATTAGCATGGCTAAAATTAAAAATATTGACAATGCCAAGAATTGCCACAGATGTAGAGTAAGTAATTCATATATAGTGTGAATGGGATTGCAAAATAATACAATATCTTTGAGAAACAGTTTGGCAAACCATAAGAAATTAAACACACACTTGCACTATGACCTAAAAATTTCACACCAGGGTCTTTAAATTAGACAAATATGTAGTTTTTCATATGCTTAAATACATGTTCGTGAGTATTCATGACAGAATTATTCATAATAGCATAAGTTAAATCAATACAAGTGTCTACCAACAAGTGAATAGATAAATAGTTACAATAGATCTACACCTAGCACATTCATATTCAAACTGCAAAAATCAAAAACAAAGAAAAATCATGAATGAAGTCAGAGAAAAAAAAACCCAATCTATAAATAAATAAGGATAAGAATTAAATGGGCCTTCTCTTTTGAAACCATGCAAACAAGAAGAGAGTGGAGTGAAATATTGTGTTGAAAAAAAAAAAAAACTAAAAACCGTCAACCTGGAGTTTGTATACAGCAAAATTGTTCGTCAAAAGAAGTTTCCCAGAAAAATGAAAATTTAGAAGATTGTTTTGTCAGAACTGGCTTGCAAGAAATGTTAAAAGAAGTTCTTTAGAGGGAAGAAAAATTACATAGGTAAGAAATTTATATCTATATAAAGAAAGACACAACATTAGGAGGGGAATATGACAATATGATTCTAAAGTTTGTATGAAAATGTAAAAGAATAGCCAACAAAACATTGAAGAACAAAGACTGACACCAGCTGACTTCAATTCTCACTACAAATCTACAGTAATCATGCCAGTGTGGTGTTGGTAAAAGAAGAGAAAAATAGTTTCATAAATCAGAAGAGAAAGTCCAGAAATAGGTTCCACACAGATACAGTCAACAAAGAAGTAAACATGGATGACCTTGGGATCGGCAAAGGCATGATCTATTAAAGGAAGAAATGATATGTTGGGCTTCTTTCAAATTAAATAAAAAAAAAAAAACTTTTGCTCTTTGAAAGACACTGTTAAGATAATGAAACAACAAAGCACAGATTGGGAAAATATATTTTTATCTGATAAAAATATCCTTATTTTTAGAATATCTTTATCATGTATCTGATAAACTATTTTGTATCCAAATATGCAAAAAACTCTTAAAACTTCATAAGAAAAAGAGCAACCTATTAAAAAATGGGCAAAAATCTGAACAGACACCTAACCGAAAAAGATGAAATAGGTGTCAAATAGCTGAAACCAGTCTGAAGAGTCTACACACAGTACGATTTCAACTATTACAGAAAAGCTAAAACTTAGAGTCAGTAGAACCATAAGTGGTTGCTATGGATTTGGGAAGGGGGTGAGTGAATAGCTGGACCATAGATATTTATTCTGTATAGTACTGTAATGGTGGATATACGAAATTGTGCATTTGGCAAAACTCAAAAAACTGTACATTAGGGCTTGAATGAACCCTAATGTAAAATAATGGAATTAATAATAATGTATCAATATTGGCTCATCAGTTGTAACAAATATGTCACACCAAAGCAAGATGTTAATAATACAAAAAAACCTGGGTGGCAGGAGAGGGAGTATGTGTGAACTCTCTGTACTGTCCACTTAAGTTTTTTGTAAACTTAAAACTTTTTTAAAATATCAAGTTTATTAATTTAAAAAAAGGGGGGAGGTGGAAAGGAAGAGTGCTGTGAAGGCCATGGACGAAATCTGCAAAATCTGATAATCTTGTAGAATTGCCTTTCTAATCTCATAGAGGAAGAAATAATACTTATGTTTGTAACTAAACTATTTACTTTTGCCTGAAGCAACAATAACAAATCTAGCATAAATAAGACATTCTGGAATTTACAAAGTGCTTCATTTTTGCTAGTAATGATACATGTTCTTCACAGAAACCAAATGAGGAATATAGAGTAAGCTTTATAATTATTTCTGTTGTAGAAAAACCCACTGCTCTGACAGTCTAATGAGTTTGCCCAAAATACAAGGTTAGCAAAGAGCAGAACTGTCTTCTGATTTGTATCCCATGCACTTTCCTTCATGCCTCATTATGAAATCAAATATTTCTTTTAAAATTTTTCTTAAGAAAAATTAGACGTCCTAGTCCCAAAATCTTTTACCTAAAATTGGCAAAAAATAGTATTTCTGTATATGGAATGTAGAACACTAACACAGTGTTTGCTATTTCCGTATTTGATCTAGATCCAATGACAAAGAAAAAAAAAATATATATATATATATATTACAAACCATGGTCTTTTGATGCTGCAAGAAACTGACCTATAGGGCACTGATTAGACTTGAGGACTGATACGGCATCTTTCATAGCCTAATGTTTTATTAATAAAAGGCAGCAAACCCACATTTCTAAGCACATGTAAAGTTGCCAATATCACAAGGGCTACAACAATCATCAAATTTGTAGCTTACCTCCACAATGAAAAAGAGAGACAATGAATAAGCTGTGTTCACTCCCTTGTTTCTTTTATATAACCTTAACCCTAACTTGTCTGCTTATTTTGTAGTAAGCAAAAATGAAAGCAGCTTTGAAATTAGACCAAATTCTCATATTTACCAGTCTTTGGAAATGCACGATCATGGGTGTAGTTCAGTCAGTTTTATTCCAAGTCAGGAATCACTAGTGTTTAAAATTCTGACCACAGCACATCTTTGAGACTAAAGAGCTGTTCAGGTGACATCGATTTCGAGTTATAGCTCTACTATTTGTATGTTTGGTGTAGTGAATGGTAGGAGCAAAGGGTAAGTGGACAATACCTTTTTCTACTGTGTTCATGAAAGAAGGAAACTGTCAAAAGTAAATTGGAAAAAAATCCGTTTCTTCAAATTTCAGTTTGAGGAAATTGGACAATGAATATTTATTGACAATAAATATTGAGCTGTTTGCCCAGATTCAAGATAAATATTGGTTCTGGAGTCTAAAGTAAAATGTATTAATATTGCTTTAACCTTATGAATAAAAACACTAGCAGAAAAGCAGTCTGTCTGGATCCTAGAAACAGCAATGTAATCGGTGCATGATGTGATCTCTGTTATGTAAGTGGTATAAACTAAACATTATTTTACGTCTGTGTCTCTTACAGAGGTTTAGAATGTTCCTGCCCTGAATACTGATTTCTAACAAGTTGGAGGGCTGGAGGCCGCCAAAGCCTAATGCTCACACAGTTAGAATGTGTGTTCAGACATATTCTATTAATAAACTTAATTGAACTCATAAAAGGAGAGACGAACAAAAAAATCATCATCCCTATTTGTTTGACTCAAAAACAATAGAAAGTTTCCCAAACTGGCTGCCACTATTGTAAAATACATGTATATATAGGAAAAAATTGAGGTTTTGTGTTAAGCAATAATTCATCTGCTTACTATTGCTCAAGAGTCACCTCTGTGTAATATTTTGATAAATATTGCCACCATTTTTTCTTTCAATGGTGGCTAGTGATATTGAAGGCTTGACATGAATATTCAAAAACATGAGTATTGTACTGTACTTGGATCCAAGTGGCAGATCTGGAAATAAGATAAATAATCACAGGGCTAAGAGAGGTTATATGTTGGAATCGTTGTTACTCTATTTTCACCATCTTCTCAGCCCTCATGCTAGCTCAGTTCATGACACTTAACCACATCCTTTTGACAGATGGTTTAATTTTTTTGTTGTTGCTGCTGTTATTTATGATAATGATAATTCAAAACTATTAAAAAGAAATTAGCTGTATATACGAATTATAAACAGGCACTCATTCATTCAATAGTTCATTAGTCATACCAGGCAGAGAGCATGGTGAATAAACACTCGAGGAAAATAGACCCTTTCTTGACCACATTTGTTCATAGATTATATCAATGAATTTTTTGTCTTTTTTTGATAGAAAGATTTTGACTTTTAGGAGGTAAAAAAGGGAAAGGAATTTATTTTGGTCTCAGTTTTTTCATCTGAAAACTGGTATAACACTAGTAGTAATCTCTAGGCTTCCTGCAAGGAATGAAGGAATCAATGCATGTGAAGTGCTTAGATTTACATCTGGCATATAGTAAGGTGCTAACATTTTAGCTAATATTTGTCTACCAAAATATTCTTTGAGTGCCTGTAATATGTCTCCATACTCTATGTCAAAAAGGGTAATAGCAATAATCCTAATCTGTTAATTAATTGTATAGTTTAATAATTAATAAAATCATTTGCTTAGGTCTTCATATACATTATTTTACTTCATTCATAATATAGTGGGAGGCATTGTTGTTTTCATTTAGAATTGAACTGAGACACAGGAAAGTTAATCAGTAAGCAAATATTCAAACCATCCTCCTGTGATTCCAAAGTCCAAATTAAGATAAAGATATGCCCTTCTGTATCTTAGTCAAAGTTTAGTGAAACAAAATCTAGAAGAGTTTGTCTTCTGCTGGGGAAAATAGGAAATTAAATAATTGTGCAGTATGATAAGAACTTTAGTAAGAGTATATGCACAAGATATTTTTGGAAACAGAGAACACAAAAGGATTAAACTTTCTTTCACTGGGTCTTGGATGGCCCTTAGGTTCAGGGAGTGTGTTTGAAAATAGTACACAGAATAATCTCAAATAAAACATTCAACTTAATACTCTTCTCAGCCTGTACATTAAAGAACAAATAACTCAGAGTCCGTGTATCATTAAGCAGCCAGAGGCAGTATTTCTGATAGCACAAGTAGCAAATCAAAATATTCTAATTCGTGGAGCACTTGAGTAAATGCCACCTGAAAAAGAGCTAAAGACAGACATGATCATTTTTCTATGCGTTACAGCTTTGTATTATAATATCCCCTAGCCTCACTCCAACATTTCAATCATGTGCATCTCTTTTGGCCAGCACGGCTCACACATCACTGTTATCTCATACGTGGATTATTTTATAAACTTTCAAATTCTCCCGGTTGTACCCATTGCTCCCTTTAATGTACTGCTTTCAAGGTGACATTTTAAAAATGCAAATCTGTTCATATTTGTGTATTACTTAAAAATATAATAATAAAGTTCCACCTTGTCTACAGAATGAAGTCGCAACACCATGGCAGGATTTCCAGAATTCATGATCATCTTTCAATTTCCTACCTGTTTAAACTCACCTCCTTTCATTACATATATATACCCTTATACCACTCATACCAAACTGCAATCAGTTCCTGAAATATTTAACTTGTTGTCACCACCCAGGTCAGTGCATGGCATACAGCATCTGATAAATAAATATTGTTGGCTGAAGAGATGGAAACATTAAGAAAGAAGGAATGAGCCCTTGTGGTGAGTCAGCCTCAATCCATTTCAGAGCCATAGCAGAACTTTGCCTGCTTTACCATCTACCTCAATGGAGCATCCACTGAGGGGCATTTCCATCAAGACTGCACCCTGAAACTGACTGCTAGGGACAGCATGCGTTTACTCTTCAAAGTAGAATGTCATCTCTCCTTACCATAGATTACTTGTGTCCAGGTTGAAATATTATCTATGCAAATTAGGTTATTTTAGGGCCTTTCCACTTATCTCCCTTTTGCAAGTGATCACATTAAACGTTGGTTGCACTAGACCAAGAAAATCCCTGACCTCAAACAGCCTCTCAAAGCACAAACTTAGGAATCGATCCTTCAGTTTTTAGTATGGGGAGAGTTTCTGAAGCTACCACATATCAAAAAAAGTACAACTTCCTATAGATATTAGATAGCTTCGCTTTTCTTTTCTCCAGCACTCTCACTTTCTGTTTATTGGCCTTGTCGTTATTATGTTCTAAGATGTGATATAGCATGGTGGCTAAGTGTGGTATCTAAACCAGATTAGCTGAGTTGTAATGCTGCCCTGTCATGTGCTAACAATATGAACTTGGGAAAGTTAACCACTCTGAGTCTCAACATGCTTACTTGTAAAATTGGGACAATAATAGCATTCATTCTTTATGATTGCCTAATATGTAGCTATTAATCATGAGAAGTAAGGTATTTTTATCTACCCTTTGCAATTCTATAAAAGCAGGTACACAGCACACCATGTCCAGTCTTGCTAATGGGGTCATGTCTGGACCTTGCCCACTAGAAGCTCACTCTGCACTGGGAATAAGAAGAAGGTACAAAAATTAACTTATATAACAGTGACCAAAATCAGTGTCCTAAGATGTGTATAAAAATAAAGACAGTGTTGGCCCCAGGAAGGAAGAGATTGTCTTAGTCTTGGATAATTATGGCTGATACATTTACAATAAATGATAGACCTTCAAAAATATTTAGATACAAAGAACAGCATTCCAAGTAAAAATTAAAAATCATTTATATGTGTAATATGTAATGCTATGTAAAACATACATACACACACACACACACACATATATATATATATATATATATATAAAACAAATACACACACTGATGCAAAGATTGAACTATCAGGGCATGTCCAGGAAACAATAATTAAATTTGACTAGATCAAAAGGGAGAAACAGGGATGCTGCAAGGACCAGAGGTTTGTCATGGAGTGTTTAAAAGCAGGTACTTCAGAATTGGGTAAAGATTGGAATTGAGTTTATAGTCTTAACGAGCTTTATGATCCTGAGCAAGATATTTACTTTCTCTGCCCTATTTCCCTAAGTGAAATGTGAATAGTATTACTTATTTCATTTGTAAAGTACTTAATATAGTGTTTGGCCCATAATTCATGAGTAAAACCCACAATTCTTTCTTCTTCTCCTTTTTCATAGTTAAAAAATATTTACTATTTTGGTTAAAACATTGGAAGATTCTAGATAGAAATACATCAAATGACACAGGTATGTCTACATATGCCAGATATCTCTTGTTTTCCCCAAAGATCCATGCTTCATGTTCCTACTTCCTGCTCTGTGCCCTGAGAATCTAGAATTTATGGACTGCATTAAGGTTTACTTGTCCCTCGGTTTCATGATGCTTTTGGCCAAAAGACATCCCAGCAGGAGATAGGAAGGAGGTAGGAGAGCTAATTCAGGACACCGATTATGCCAGCTCCCTTCCTGTATCTCTGCTTCAGTATAGCAGCATCCCTTCAAAGACAGATTTCAGCTATTGTCTGATTACCCTGTTCTTACAGCCATTTTTGCATTTACAATCTAATAATATGCCCTGTCTTGACTTTCCAAATAGCAAATAACCCTACTCTCCTCTTCAGGACCAGGTGTCTTAACGTAATCATGCTATTACTAGCTTCTGGGCACAATACTATATGATGTGGTTTCTGCCTGATCACATCTTTGTAGATAACCCTTTAATCAAATACTTCTGAAATTACCCTTCACTGTGCTCTCTCAGTCTGTAGGGACCCTAAATAATATATGTGCATACATTAGAAAAATGGGATTCCATGTGTATCTAAAATAAAATGGGAATAAGAGCCATATAAAAATGAGATGATTAAAAAACAAGATGTTTGTCAATATCTTCCCAGCTTCCTGGAGCTCTTTGTATATTTTCCAATATTAGTGTGTAATTGTATGCAAAGATTAGCATGAAGGATTTAAAATAAATTTTACATATAATGGGAATGAGTTTGTTTTTAAACCATATATTTCTTACATTTTTATGATTATATTTCTGAAATGTATGTGTCTAGTTCTCTATTTTCGTAAAGCATTTAGGAAATTTAGTTTCCCTAAGGCAGGGTTTTAATTCTCTTGAGTTTGGAATTCTAGAAAAAAATTTAATGCAATTTTCAAATACAACCAGGTCATGAATTGGGCAGCTCTCTTAAAGATATAAGTTTCTGTTAACACATGAGATTATAGGCTATGGGCTTGTAGAACACCTAAAAGTAAAGGAACATTATTAGAAATAAATTCTGTGAATCATGGCTAATATTTTTTTCTATGGATTGTACTTGTTTTCTCTTTAAATATTTCTTGTAAGAAAAAATATCAAATATTTAAAAATAGATTGATAATTTTTATGAATAAGAGCCCAGAAAAACAAAGTTAGTCATCAAAATAAAGTGTTTTTTCCCCACTTTCCAGTGGTTCTAGGTATCATTCATACATTCTCAAGAGATATGGTATAAGAAGCATATTTTATCTTCAAACATGCTTCTGCCTAATTATCATCTCCTCTTTTGTCTACCTTGATGAACAAAGATCAGTAGCATTTTGAAATCATATAGAACGTTCAAAGGCTATGTCAACAAAGCCCTAAATTCCACTTAATAAAAAAGAGAGTCCTTGCCAAATTTTCTTTCTCATGGTTATAATCCTTTACTTCTCTTCATCAAAGCAAATGTTTCTTGTTTCATTCCTGTGAAGGACGAAGAAAGAGTTCCACTCTGTAGTAACAGTAAAATCACAACACATCCAATTCTGAAAACCTTTCTTTCTACATTGTTAGTAGTACTATGGATATTTCTCATGACTTTTTAATCACTCTTCATTTTTCATCCTTACCAATTACTGATCTCATCTTGGAGATAGATGGGATGCAAATGTGGTGGCTGGGAAAGAAGGTTTCATACCAATTATGGAAAAGGGATGCTTTGAAGTCCAAATAAAGGTCATTGTTTCTAATTTCCCATATGTCACAAATGCAGCAAGTCTCTATTTATACAACAACTCCTTATAATCTGCTAAAGAGTAGATGCTATTTCTTTTAGGTGCAGGAATAATAGAATGGATAAAACAAATGCCTTCCACAGGAAAAATCATTTAATACTAGGTAAAGAAATTTTGGATGTATTTCTCAATGATCATGGAGCATTACTATATAAACAAAAGTTTTTCTATTAAGAGAATGATTTCTTATGCTGAGTTATTTATGAAGTCAAGAGAAAACTGATATGGATAAACTACAGATGGAATAGGATATAAATAAAACTAAATTAAGGAAACCAGATTACTACATTACTTAACTGGTTTGCTTTTTCTTAATTTAGGTTCAAGGATAAATAAAATGTCTTCCAAAATTAAGTTTTCTTTCTGTTGTTTTATTTTATTCTATTTATTTCAGAGTATTACAGGGGTACAAATGCTTTGGTTACATAAATTGCCTTGCACCGCCCAAGTCAGAGCTACAACTGTGCCCATTCCCCAAACAGCACACACCACATCCATTAGTTGTGAATTTACCCATGTCCTCCTCTCCCCTTCCACCTGCCTGACACCCTGGGAATGTTACTTCCCATATGTACACATTAGTGTTGATCGATTAGTACCAATTTAATGGTAAGTACATGTAGTGTTTGTTTTTCCATTCTTGTGATACTTCACTTAGAAGAATGGGCTCCAGCTCCATTCAGAATAATACAATAGGTAGTTCACATTTTTATGGCTGAATAGTACTCCATGGTATACATATACCACACTTTATTAATCCACTCACGTGATGGCCACTTGGGTTGTTTCTATATCTTTGCAATTGTGAATTGTGCTGCAATAAACATTTGAGTGCAGATATCTTTATTATAGAATGTCTTTTTTTCCTTAGGGTAGATGCCCAGTAGTGGGATTGCTGGAACAAATGATAGGTTAACTTTTAGTTCCTTGAGATATCCCCATACTACTTTCCATAGAGGTTATACTAGTTTGCAGTCCCACCAGCAGTGTATAAATATTCCATTTGCATGCTATACATCTGATAAAAGGCTGATAACTAGAATCTTTATAAAAATCAAGAAAATCAGCAAGAAAAAAATCAAACAACCTCATTAAAAAGTGAGCAAAGGGCATGAACAGGAAATTTTCAAAAGAAGATAGATTTATGGCCAACAAACATGAAAATATGCTCAACATCTCTAATCACCAGGGAAATGCAAATCAAAACCATGGTGAGATATCACCTAACAACAGTGAGAACAACTTTCATCAAAAAGTCCTAAAACTACAAATGTTGGCGTGGATGTGGAAGGATAGGAACATTCAAATTTTCTCATTTCTAATATTTTGTATTTCAAGGAATCAAAATTTCTTCTATTCCTCCTCCCTCTTTTCCTTCTCTTCCTTTATTAGGGCAGATATATATATTTATGTTTTTTTAATATCAGATTTTTTAGAACAATTTAAGAAGTGATAAAGGAGATAAAATTGGTAAAGACAAAATATTGCTACAAATATGGATTCACTTCCATCGATTGGTCAAAGTTCAAAACACAGATTAGAGGTCAATAGTAATATTTAATTTGAGAAAGCTAGATTTGGAAATGCATTTTGTAAGAGGGCCGAGAAAAAAGTGTGAGCATTCATTCATTTGAGACAGTATGTGAGAACATGACCAAAATCTATAAACTTAAGGGCTGGCAATAACAGGGAAGATGGCAGGGAGTTACAAAGAAATTCCCTTTGGATATAGATACCACATGTGGACCAAGAAAACCTGAATTACCATGCTACCTGGAGTTAAGACAGAAGCCTGATTATCTCATAGGATAACTTATCGACACATGGTTGGATATTCAGAGTGGCTAAAATCTAGCTCAGATGGGACAAGGACTTTCTTGAGAACACAAGGTAGGAGCAGATACATTGTCACATATCCTAAATATCTGATAATTATTTCAATCTTTTATTAATATCAGTTATTTTATGAAATGACCGTTACACTCATATGTGAATCCCTAATCAAATTGTTATGTTCTGATAATGATTCTCCATGTGCATGTACATGCTTTTGCTCTTTGACCTATACTTTCCTGATGGTGTAATGCCATTGCTTTATCACTAATCTAATGTTATGCATCAGCCAATTGACAAAAACATAAAATTGCAATAATAATTTACTTTGTCAGAGGCTATGCTGTTGACAGTGTACCATAAAGGTAGAAATAGTATCTCATTTCCAAAAGGGAGCTGACTGAGTGTTTTATATTTCTGAGCTCATGACATGCTTTGTCTTTCCTCAAGTTTCACCTTAAGATATTACCCCATAGATACATAGTTATATCCTATACATCTTGGCAAAAATGCTAATGGAAATATTTTATCATAATATACATTATTTGAGAAATTAAAAAATAGCCAAATGTTAGCAACTATATTTTTTGCTTAAATATCAAAATAGCATAAATCATATTTAAGAGAAATAAACTATGAAAGAAGATAATCACATAGATATAATCAAAGAGAAGAGTCTGGCTCTACTTCCATTGTATGTATGTTTTAAAAATGGTTTTTTTTTTAAAAAAATTGTTAGAAGTAAATACACCCTGATTTTTGGTTTAATAATCTATACTGAAAAAGCCATTTTCCAACCACATTTTATTTAGTGCTGCAGGGGAAAAAGGGAAGGGAGGGAAGATGTGGCAGCAGCAGGCCCACAAGGAGGTCAGCTACTCCTCCCTGCAGACCCAAATCCCTAAGAGGGGGTTGCCACAGAGGATAAGAAAATTGATAGGAAATAGAATAAAAGAATACACAGAGACTAAGGTATAGTTTATAGTTTTATATAAAAAGATCAGAATAATCACAGAGGGGTACTCAGGAGTCTAAACCATATCCCCGTGAATGTCTAGCAATATGGTTAGATTCACACAGGTTTTTATAATCAGACATCAATTACCAGTTGTCAGGGTAACATATTTGCATATCAGGGAATGCAGTTGCTAGGGGAGACAGGTAGTGGGTTGGGGTCAAAAGTCCTCGCAAAGGGCTTCTAACAAGTTCTAATCTATCTAGGTGAATGAACAGGTACAAAGTCTTTCAAGGGCTAACTTCTCAGTTCTAAGAGGTAGTCATCAATTAACAAAGGTCTAACAAAAGAGGTATAGTGACTCTATATTTCTTTGATTTAGTTATTGTGGACTTAAAGGCAGACAGTCAGGAGAGAGCAGGGAACCCATCTCTATAAAACAGGTTGTTTATAACACAGGGGCATGTCTCTGGGCAAAGTGCACTCATTGTCTCAGGCTCCCATTCTGTGGGCCATATTTACCTGTCTTGCCTTTCAAGACACAGGGAAGCTCACAGATTTTGAGATACCGGGAAGCCTTCCTGGAAAACATCCCTACTGGAGATTTGAGAGCCCTCCCAAGGCAGCCTCTGATAAGAGAACTAATGAGTTCACATATTTCTTTAGGGCAGAACCCTGCAAACTCCTGTTTCTGTCTTTAATATAGCAATATTGGGTGATACAATAAAATAATGATCTTATGAACTACATCTCATTAATTCCTCAATCATATTTCCCCAACAGAAGATGGCTTAAAAATGTGAAATATTCCTTCGTTCCAATGAAAATTTCCTTAAGTGTGGAAATTTCCCCTTTCAAACCATTAGGAACTACTTGCTTCAGACATAAACTGGGACCTTAGTTTCAACTAAAGTTATTTTAAAATTTAAAGGTTCAACATTGAGCCAGGTCTATTTTTTCATCCCAGCTGAATAATCCATGTTATTTTGTTTTGCTTGGTTTTTTGGCAATGACTGCCTAAAGACATGCATCTTTCAGTAATTTGATTTGTAAAATAACATAGTACACCATAGCATAGGCCCGTCTTTGGTAATGAATCATAGCTAATTACACATGCAAATAGACTGGGTAAATTTGGATATGCAATTAGCAAACTAATTATGGTAAAAATGGGAATGAGTGATTTTGTATGCACAGGTGTTTCTATTCTCTCAATAAATCACCCCTTTAGTAAAAATGGAAAGTGTAGAATTCAATTTAAGCAGCCATCAGACAATCATTTTTGTTTGTTTTTTTTTTTTAAATAATGACTGCCTTTTATCACTTATCGTGTGCCAGGTGCTAAGGCAAACACATCATTTATATCACACCAGTAATCTCTCACACCGAAGCTGAAAGGGCATATAAATATTCCCATTGTACTCATGAGGAAGCGAGATCAGAGATGCAATTTCAAACCAAGATTCAAACTTCATTTTGGCTAATCAGCTTCAAGTTGCCTCATAGTTATAACTAGCAAATGCACTTGATACATGATGTGTGTCTGCATTTTGGTTACTTTCCTTTTCAATTAAAGGATTCTTAACACTGGAAGCTTTCTGTTTTGTGCTATTTAGGGGTTTTTGGGGGGAAGGGGTTGGTTGGTTGTTTTCATAAGAAAAGGTTACAAAGTATTTAAAAACGGTATTTATGTTTTGAGTGGGACCAGCTTAAGAGAAAATAAAAAGAGACTTTTCAGAGGATATATTTTTTATGAATTGCATCCAATGTCCAGCAATACTACATTAAGGCAGTCTGTGAGCTTATAAATTTAAAGGCACATTGAGCTTTACCTTCACAATAAAGAATTACGTGCTCACATAGTCATTCAACAAATATTATTGAGAATTTACTCTGTGCAAGGTGCCGTGCTAGACAAGCAGGAGAATGATGATGAGTCAGGCACCATTCCTGCCCCATTGGGGCCCAGATACCTCCACTGCTGCATCATCAGAAGCTGTGCACATCTCTTCCACACGGAATTGTCTCTGCTATCAGGAAAACCCATGGTGAGAAAAAATAAGAGATTGTGGGACAAGGGCTAAGTTAGGCTTAAAGGTAGCACTGCTTGCCCACCCTTCAAATAAAAGCTTGAATAAACAACATTTCAAGGTGGCAAAATCTATTCACTTGGACGCATTATTTTGATGGCAGGGCACAAGCCTATATTCAAAATTGAATTCTTCTGATTTTAGATTCATATTAGATTCCCACCAGAATGTTTACATTTGCAGAGGTATGATTACTAATAGGAAAAAACATTTACCAAGCTGTTCCTAATTTCACGCTTTGCAAATAGCATTTTTATCTTCGAAACTTTGCAAGCTTGTAAGAGATATCGGGTTGCACTCGGAGGGGTGAGAAGGATGTTTATCTAAGCAGGAACTATTAGATGGCAAAAATGAGGAAGTGAGGGCAAGTGTTTGGTGTCTTGCAACAAGTTAGAGGAAGACCAGGATTAGTCTGACTTCTCCTCGTGTTTACTTATTCTGGGGGTTGGCATCTTGTGAACTGAAAATTGGATCAGGATTCAGCCTCTATGTGATACAGAGAGCTGCCGACTGAATTCTCTAAACCTTGACATTCTCATCTACAAACTGTGGGGTAGAGCTAACTGACCTTGATGGTCTTTTTCTCTTGTGCTTATCCTATGACTCTGATGGTTGGCGCGGAGCCCCCTGAAACTCATCTGCCTCAGCTGGGAGTCTTCCTAGGCCCCCAGAACTTTGGGCTGCCGCTGTTTCAAAATGTTCTAAGCAAAGCTTTGAATCACCAGGACCTTACGGATTCCACACAGAGAGGGAAAAATCAAGTAGGGCATCTTTTGTAATACTAAACATAATATGTCTTCATATAAAACTATTTTATTAGTTTGATTCAGCTCTCTGAAATAGTAAGAATGAGAAGAACTAGATAACAATCCATCAATTTGGGAGAATGGTTAAAGATTGAAAACTACCAATAATGCAATGCGAAATGTTCCTTTAAAAGAATGTGGTAGAGCTATAGGTGTTGACATGAAAAGCTGTGCATGATCTACTATTAAGTAATAAAACATAAAGAGGATTTTTAAAGCAGCATTAAAATAACACATAGCATATGGTGCCTTTATGATGAATACATATGTGCATATGTTTGTACTTGCCGAGAAAAGTGTGGAAAAATACGCAAGAAATCTTTACTAGCAATTTCTTCTGGGCAGTGGTATGAAGGGGCCTTCCATTGGGGAGAGGGGGACTTCTGCTTTCATGTTTTTATCTTTCTCTACTCTGAGTTTTTACAAAAATATGTATTGTTTTTATTAAAACATTTAAAAAAAATCCAATCACAGCAGAAATAACACCTCATCATGACCATGTGAAAGGAAATTGTGAAAAAAGAAAAATTCAACAAGTATTTATTGATACCTGCTACATGCCAGGTATTCTTCTCCACGCTCAGGACATCAGTGAACAAAACAGAAAAGATTCCCGCTCTTCTGGAGTTTATGTTCTCCAAGTAATAAACACAAAAATATATAACTGTTATAAATGATATCAGATGTTAGGTGAGAAGTGTTATGGGAAAAGAAAACAGGGCAGGGCAAGGAAGATCTGGAATGCGGGGTGGGGTTGTGACTATAATTAGGGTGGCTTGGACAGGCAAAATTCTTCAGAAAAGGAAATTCATCTTGAGATGAGACTATTTGAGGCCTGCGGAACATTTTTATAGTGACTTAAGAGAGAATTTGCTCCTCTCCTGACTCCACTCTTTCGGTCAGACAGCCGGCGCACTGGGCACCCGCACGGGCAATGACGCACCAGGCTTCAGAGGACAACAGCTTCATGCATTCAGCCACTCCTTCCATCAACTTTCAAGATTACAGAGCAGAAAAAAGCCATGTTGCCTGAGTTTAAAAGGAAATATTGGGCCAGACACGGTGGCTCACGCATGTAATCCTAGCACTCTGGGAGGCCGAGGTGGGAGGATCGCTTGAGCTCAGGAGTTTGAGACCAGCCTGAGCAAGAGCGAGACCCCGTCTCTACTATAAATAGAAAGAAATTAATTGGCCAACTAAAAATATATAGAAAAAATCAGCTGGGCATGGTGGCGCATGCCTGTAGTCCCAGCTACTCTGGAGGCTGAGGCAGAAGGATCATTTGAGCCCAGGAGTTTGAGGTTGCTGTGAGCTACGCTGACGCCAGGGCACTCTAGCCGGAGCAACAGAGTAAGACTCTGTCTCAAAAAATAAATAAGTAAATAAATGGAAATGTTGGAATCCACATTTCTGAGGAAGGGAGTCCCTTGCGCCAAGCTGTGGAAGCAAGGGATGAGCTGGGTGGAACAAGAGGGGATGGTTCCCTGGCTGCAGAGAGGCGTGGTGCTTGGGGGGGAGGCAATTGCTGGAAACCCTTGAATTTGAATTCCCTGACCTGTTGCCATGTTGATATGACACTGAATTGTTTGGTAACAAGAATTCTGTTGCGCATATCTCATTAAAGGCTGACCAAGCACTGTGAATAAGGGAAGTTGCTTAAGCGCTGTTTGTGTTATGGACCGAGCCTCTGCTAGGAATTTTCCAAACAGATGTATGTCCAAATATCCCCTTTTTATGAATGTTGAAATATATCTAATTATAGGCTAATCTCTGTAAAATGTAAATACCATGAATATCAAAGTTGCATTATGTAACAAAAACAATTCAAGTACAAGGATGTAAACCACTTGTTTTGAAAGAGGAGAGACTTATCACTTACTTCCTATCATTTCAGCCAACAGACTTAGTTTTCAAATTAAAAGAATAAAATGATATAAAGTAGTCTTACATAAATTAGGAACTCGACAGCTATTCTGCATCATGACAGTCCCCAAAGACCATAAGGTATTCAATCTTATTTGTCCTTACACTCTGTCTCCTTGTTTTCTGTAAACCATGGATTGATACGCTTTTCCTATAAAGGGCTAGTTAGTAAATATTTCAGGCTTTGCAGGCTTATGGTCTCTGTCAGACTACCCAACTCTTTGAGTAGTTTGCCATGATAGTGCAAAAGCATTTATAGACAATATGTAAACAAATATTCAATAAAATAATTTGTGAACACTGAAATTTGAATTCAATATAACTTTTATATGCCACAAGATAGTAATTTTGCTTTGATATTTGTTCAACCAAAAAAAAAAAAAAAAAAAAACAGGCCAGGCACGGTGGCTCACGCCTGTAATCCTAGCACTCTGGGAGGCTGAGGTGGGAGGATCGCTCGAGGTCAGGAGTTCAAGACCAGCCTGAGCAAGAGCGAGACCCGGTCTCTACTAAAAATAGAAAGAAATTAGCTGGACAACTAAAAATATATAGAAAAAATTAGCCGGGTGTGGTGGCACATGCCTGTAGTCCCAGCTACTTGGAAGGCTGAGGCAGGAGGATTTCTTGAGCCCAGGAGTGTGAGGTTGCTGTGAGCTAAGCTGATGCCACGGCACTCTAGCCTGGGCAACAGAGCGAGACTCTGTCTCAAAAAGAATAAAATAGGCACAAGACCGGAAGAATGGGCTCCACATATACTCGCCATCAAATTGTTACTGACTGATTAACACTACGGTGCTCACATGGTGGTGGTGTTCTCCATGGATTAGGGGGTTGGGGGGATAGACTCATAACTGAGGGACGCGGTGAGCATCGTGGAGGGGAGGGGCATACCTCTAACCCTTGCTAGGGAGAGGCAAAGATATAAAATGTGACCATAATGTCTGTACTCTCATAATTTCCTGAAATAAAAAAAAAAAGTTATAAAAAAATAAAATAAAGCAACCAGCTTGTGTATTGTACAAAGACAGGTGGGAGGCTGGATATGGCCCACGGGCCTTAGTTTGCCAACCACAGCCCTAAACTTTGGTAAGCTTCTGAGATATAAATGATTTATTCTTGGGGTGGAAAAGGATTGGCCGGTTAATCCATAATGATGGTTTTTAATTTCAGCACAGCCTTCCAAATTTTTAAATAATCAGACTAGATTAATTTAATAAATGGATTCCTTAATAACCCTTTATTTAGTCATGAAGAAACTTGTTACAGTTAAGAGCAGAATAATGTCTTTTTTTTTTTATATGAAGGGGTGAGGGGCTGTGAGGAGGGGTCTTCAGTTGCCTTGTTTGTTTTTGTTGAGACAGAGTCTCACTCTGCCGCCCTGGGTAGAGTGCAGTGGCGTCGTCATAGCTCACTGCAACCTCAAACTCCTGGGCTCTAATCAAACCTTCTGCCTCAGCCTCTGGCAGCAACACCTGGTTGGTTTTTTTTTCTTTCTGTCTTTCTTTTTGGTAGAGTCGGGGTCTCAATCTAGCTCAGGCCAGTCTGGAACTCCTGGGCTTAAGCAATCCTCTGGCCTCAGCCTCCCATAGTGCTAGGAATAGAGGCGTAAGCCACGGTGCCCGGCCAAGAGCAGAATGTCTTTACTTTTAAAATTGCTTAACTACTGTCAACACTTTAGCATGTTCCCTTCTAGTACTAATCTCCCATCCCTGCATCTATTCCACATAATGAGAAGCATTTTAGTAATAGCCAGGGCTTTGTCAGTAGAAAGATTTGGTTTTAAACCCTTGTTCTGCAGGCCAAGGGTTGTGGCTCACACCTGTAATCCCAGCACTTTGGGAGGCCAAGACAGGAGGATCGCTTGGGGCCAGGAGTTTGAGACCAGCCTGGGCAATGTAGAGCGACCCCATCTCTACAAAAGTTAAAAAAAAAAAAAATTAGCTAGGTATGCTGCCATGTGCCTGTAGTCCCAGCTACTTAGGAGGCTAAAGCAAGAGGATCACTTGAGCCCGGGAGTTTGAGGCTGCAGTGAGCTATGATCATGCCACTGCACTCCAGCCTGGGCGACAGAGTAAGACCCTGTCTCTAAAAACAGCAACAACAAAAATCCTTATTCTGCCACATAAGAGCTCTCTGACTTCCGTAAATCATTTTACCTCCTGAGAGTCTGATTTCTTAATTGTAAAATGGTTATAATGCGGGGTTGTTTTGTAAAATTAAAATATGTAACACGCTTATGTATGTAAGCCATCATCACAGGTCATCCAGCATTTAGTAAGCCTCTAGCACTTGTCTAGCATGTGCATTAGAAACATCAGGAATACATGACACCAATTTCTAGCTTGCTTTTTTCATTTAACATTATACCATGAGTACTTTCTTATGTTATTCAGTATTGTTTTTAAAAAACATGATTTGATGGCAACATAATATTTCACAGTTATACCACAATTAATTCACCCCTCCCCAACATGGGACATGAGATACTTTCTTTGCCCTGTTGCACAGACTATGTTGGTAAATAGTTTGCCACATCTCTTATCATTTCTTTAAGAAGAGTTTCTAAAGTAGAATTTCTAGATCAAAGGATCTGACATATGACTATTAATATAGTTGAGTATTTCCCCTGTGCTTTTTGGCCTTTTGTATTTCTTCTCTCGAAAACTGTTTTCATGTCTTTTCTTAGAAAAGATGTACTGATTTCCCCTTTGTACTTGAGTAGTAAGCTATCCTAATCCACCCCACCTTTATGATACATCTGCTGGGTAACGGAGTGTGCTGGGCTTGGTCTAAGAAGAACAGAGAGGTCTTGAGTGCAGCTTCTGGAGCCAAGCTGCCCCAGCCGAGGCCACTCAAGCTCCTTAACCTCTTGAAGTCCCAATTTTCTTATCTCTACCTCACTGGGCTACTTTGAGGCTGAAATAGAAGCATGTGTATGAAGCCCTCAACATGATGCTTGACTTGTAGTAAGTGGTCAAGAAATGTGAGCTCTATCATTCCCATCATGCCATCCCTCAAGGGGCAAAGACAGATGTGAGCATGTGTTTGCGTTAAAATAGACATCTGGGTTTCTAGGAAATGAAACTATAAGCAGTTGTTTCCTTTGTCACATAGTAGCCCCATGGTTAACGCTTCATTGGACCTTAGATACAAAATGAGGCTGGGAGCCAACATTCACATTTAGAAAGTGTTTGATTTAGGTGACAAAATAGTTTTAGAAAGAGGCCACTGATGTTTTTCTGATTATTTTTGGCATACCTAATAACACATTTATATCATATCACTTGCAAAGGACTTGAAATATATTCTGTTATTTGAGCCTCATATTGGCCCTGGAAGGCAATTGGGGAGGTATTCTAATGTTCATTTTATAGTCAGAGAAATTGAGTTTTAGAGGGTTCAGATGACAGGCACAAGGTCCCCCAGCTAGTGACTGGGAGAACCAGCCCTGACAAAGACTCTCTTGATTGAACTTGAGTCAGGCTCCTGTAAGCCCCTGGGCCTTGGCCTTAGGGCTTCATGTCTGTCTTTGCATTGCCTAGCTTGTGCAGGAATCCTGCTAAATCATCTTATCGAGAATCACCCCTCTCTTGGTGTGTGATCACCCTCAATATCTGATCAAACTCCTCATCCTCCACCTCCCCGCAGGTGGTGTCTCATCAACCTGGCCCGCCTTCAGCAAGAATCCCCCTCATCCCTGATGCTTCCTCTTAGTCATTTTCCGTTGGACCACCACCCTGCTCCTTGGCATAAATCCTCACTGGTCTTTGCTGTGCTGGGAGTTGAGCCCCACTCTGTACTGAGGTCTTTTTTCCCCTATTGCAATAGCTCTGATAGCAGCGCTTTAGCTACTGCCCAGCTCTGGTTTTCTTTGACAGCTCTCCAGCCCGGGCGGTCCCCACAATCCAAGTGCTATGAGCCCCACCCTACACCCCTGTCTGCAGACCATGCCATATGCTAGAAAAAGCACAAGTAACTTCAGCGATTCAGTGATTTGTTACAGCTTTAAAGCCAGAAATGTAATGAAGAAGTGAGAGCCCTATAAGCTCTGTCCCCAATTCAAACATCTGCTCCTCCTCCCTACAGCACATATTTAACTCTCGTAGGAAGTGAGACAGAGCAAGCTTGGATTAATCTGAAATTAAGAAATGCCCCTTGATTAATCTCGATTATAAAATAATCACGAAGCAATTTCCCCCAGCAAATAACCTAAATACAGACTCTTTCACGTTGCTTTTGCCAGCTCGTTTCAGTTCTTTCCACAAAGATTACAGATAACACTTTTTAGGGATCTCTTAGGTGTTCTTACCATTCTTAGTCTTCTTCCAAAATAGAATATAGAGGTCTGGTTGAAGACAGCAGAGCTTGAGAGGTGCCAAGATCAGCTCTAGATGGGCCCAATAGCATCAACTAAGATAAAGAGAAGGCATCACGCTTTACATTTCAAAGACAGCAAAATGCTGTAGCTTAAAAACATGCTGGGAGCATTGCTTTAAGATGTGCTTGAAACATCTATTTATAGTATTTACTTCCTCAAAGTTAGGTAGATTAGAGATATACTCCAGAAAACAATTTCTAATGTTACCAAACGTCTAACTTTATCTTCAAAGAATTGACATTTTAGACTACCACTTTTTTCCTTTATATTCTAAAAAAGTTTTTTTTTTGCATATGATTTGGGTTCCCACTCCTGTCCTCCCCACTCACTTACAACAGCACATACATCTACTTACTTAAATTATCCAAATTTGTTCCAATGTTTAAAATACCTTCTTGATGGCATGGAGTGAGCCTGTATCTGGAGTCTTCTGAGATGAAGAGACAGGCGACAGGAAGTGTAGAGTCACAGAGACTCCAGGGTGCCAGCCCTGGAGTTTCTAAGTACAAAGACAAGGTGGGGGGAAGGGGGAGGAGCATGACTATTTAAGCCACCCTAGATAGGGAGTTTGCAGAAGCACCAGGTTCCTCTTATTTGTACCACCATCACTGGGGTAATGTCTCGCCCAAATCCAAGCAAACTAATAGACCAATCTCCCTTCTTTTTTTATAGCAATCTCAACCTCTGCACTATTGACATTTTTGATTAGATAATTCTTTGTTACATTGTAGAATGTTTGACAGCATCCCTGCCCTGTACCCACTAGATGCCAGTAGCACTGCCCCCTTTTCGTTGTGACAATCACAGCTGTCTTCAGATATTGCAAAATATCCCGAGAGGCAAAAACGCCCTGGGTTGAGAACCACTGTTGTATAAATAGCCTAGAGACATGTCTAAATTTACCTGGTTCTGTCTTTAAGCAGTGGCAAGGCTACCAGCTGGTCCACTCACTTTAGCTAAAAAGGATCAGCTGCACTTGCAGCCTAGCATCATATAAGGCCTTGCTTCTCAAAGTGTGGGCCCTGATCTCAAGGGATCCTTCTGCCTCGGCCTCCGAAGAGTGTTAGGATTACAGGAGTGAGCCACCACACCTGGCCTTGCTGCTCTTGTTTTTCTTCCCTCTTTCTCTGAAAACATTTTGAATGGGGCTTTTAGATGGCAAATAAAAGGCAACAGCTTTTTAACTTTGCTCTAATTTTAATAGAAAATACATCATCATGAGGTAAGCAATCCTACACAGTAAATAGAAAAAGAAAGAGAAAGGGAGAATGAGAAAGAAATGAAGAAAGAAAGAAAAGTAGATTGAATGGGGCTTTTAGTTAGGTAAATGGTAAATGTAATACAAAAGCTTTTTTCATTTTTTATTTGATTTTCATAGGTAATACATATTCATGTGGTACAGAATTTTTATAGCAAGATAAATAGAAAGATAGGTATGGCGTGGGGGGGAGGGGAGAAAGAGATTGTGCACCGTGTCAGGGGTCCCCAAGACCACCCCCAGGTTTGGTGATTGGCTAGGAGGATTCACAAGACTCAGCATATATTAACAATATGCTCAAGGTGTGATTTATTACAGTGAAAAGATACAAACCAAAATCAGCAAAGGGAAAAGGTGCACAGGTGATGCCCAGAGGACACTAGGCCAACCTGCCAAGAGGCTTCTCTCAGTGGAGTCACACGGGATGTGCTTAATTCCTCCAGCAACCAGTTGAGAAAACACATGCAAAATGCTATCTACCGGGGAAACTCACTAGAAACTCAGCGCCCAGGGTGTTTGCTGGGGGCTAGTCACGTAGGTACACTGTGCCTAGCATGTACCAAAATTCCAGCCTCCCAAGAGGAAAGCAGGTGTACAGCATAAACCATATTACTTACACAAACAGCTTAAGCATAGTGAGCCACTCTTACCGGTTCTGGGAATGGTGGGACCCCTCCCGAAATCCAAGTTCCTAGACACCAGTGAAGGGCCTTGCAAACAGGCCTTTCTAATGACAGCAGTCTCAGGCCTGCTATGTTAACTTTTTCTGTGCAGATACATACATGCATATCTACATAGGAGGATATAGAGTAAAAGGTTTTCCACTCTCCTTATAGACCATCCACCCAATCCCACCCCCATCCCCATGCCTACCACCATAAGAAACCACTGTGATTAGTTCCTTGCTTAGCTTTCCAGAGTTTCTTTAGGCGTACGAGCAAATAAAAACATATTCTTAGACCTCCTTTTTCCCCACTGAGTATACTTAGTATATATGTCATTCCTCTCTTGCTTTTTGCATTTGGAGTTCTTTCTATCCCTTTATCTAGGGAGCATCCACATTCTTTTCTCACAGCTAGAAAACATTCTGTTGTCTGGATATTCTGCAATTTACTTAACCATTTCTCTATTAAGGACATTTGGGTTGTTTCTGATCTTTGGTATTATAAGCTCTATGCAACGAATAACCTTGAGCCTCTGAAAGACCTTCTTCTGAAGAGTTAGCTGTGGCTCCAGTCAACTACCCTGGCCTGAGTGATGACGCTGATCCTACATAGATGGTCTGGTCTCCTGCAGGTAAGTTAGCTCCAGAGAAATCACTGGATGGAGAGGATAGGATTCTTCAATTGACTTGTGAAAACAGACCTCTCATTGCCTGGGGCCCCTCATACTTTGTTTTCTAAGTCTCATTGTGTTTCTTCTTTCCCTTTAGGTGGAAATGAAGAGGATCAGGAACGGCTCTCAGGTAGGTAAGGTTTAGTGTAGGGTTGTCAAATTTTAGCAAATTGGGACATGCTTCTACTAAAAAATTACTTGTTGTTTACCTGAAATTCAAATTTAATTGTATGTCCCAAATTCTATCTGGCCATCCTAGTTTAGTGCCTTATTTTATTTTTAGAGACAGAATCTTGCTATGTTGCCCAAGTTGGCCTCAAACTCTCAGGCTCAAGCAATCCTCCCACCTCAGTCTCCTGAGTAGCTGGGGCTACAGGTCCACACCACCGTGCCTGATGGTGCTATATTTTAATCTAGAGATTTAAACATTGAAGGACGCCTGGAGTGAAGTCTCTGAAATGAAAAGGAAGGTCAGACTTGAACAGTGTCCAGAGTGGTGATAGAACAAGGATATGGTTGGGGACAGAAGCTCTAGGTTTGAGTCTCAGCTCTGCCATTCGAAACTCAGACATAGACATCAAAGTGGTTGAGTAGAAACTTAGCATCATACACATTTTCTTAAAGCTGAAAAAATACCTTGTTACTGATGGGAACCTAAATAAACCCCTTAAACAAATTGCTCAAGTCCACCTAATGCTGTGTTCCTAGGAGGTATGAAGTGAAGTAGTAAAGGCTCAGGTTTCTGTATGCCAGTTGCTTGGTCTGGGTGAGTATGTGAGTGAGAGGTAGGTAGGTATTAACCCCACTGTCTCCCCAGTTCCTGATGGTTGTTTTTACTCTCAGATGCCTTAAGTCAGGTTCTGCTTGATGAAAAGCAGGGAGGACGTCAATGATAAGCATCACAGTACTTTTATAACAAGCCCAAAAGTTTTAACCTCTTTAGTTAGATACAACCATGGACATTTATCACACGCTTGAACTTAACCAAAAGGCTGAGGGGCAATCAAATAATATTTTTTATTAGAAATTTGCAGATAACTTTGAGCTTACTCCTTGTAAATGACATGTGGAAAATGAACACAGCCTACATATTCCTTTGTATATGGTATATTTTTAGCATTGTAAAGCCCCAGTGTAATAATTAACCTTGTCTTTTGTCTTTTGTTTCTCGTTCCCTTTTTAAACTGAAATATGAAGCACTTCACTGCTTAGTTCTTCTGTAAGTTTCATTTTACCATGAAATGAAAGTGTTCTAAAGATATTCTTGACAGGATATGCAAATTAACATAACAAAAACCTTCTTTTGTGTTGAAGGCTGGTCCCAACTACATGCTAGAGTTCACCCGATGAGTCCAAAGGATCAGATGCTTTGAAAAAAGGCCCCCGATGCAAATACTAGAGGAGGTGACTTGGTTCAGAAGAAGAAAGGCTATTTATGGATGTAGTGGTCCCCAAGCAGTTCAGCCTGCTGTCTTGGAAACTCAATAGCAGTTTTCCTGAGGTGGACATTACAGACAATCTATAATACCTCACCATCTGGTCTCCATAGACCAGTAAGTGGATTCATTAGTAGTGAGGTATAGTAGAAGAGCACTCTCTTGACATTCAAGAGACATGGCTAGCCAATAAAAATGTTAACTCACACTTGTCCATGTCTTCATCCTGTTTATGATTCCATGGAGTTAGAAGCACCATCACTCATAATGCTTAAGAATGAGACACCTTCGAAGCAACTGTTGTTAAAAACCTAATTTGCCCATAAGAAAGCTGATGCTCAAAGAAGTCTTATATCTAGTAATAAGCAAAACTTGGTTATAACTCATGTCTTGATTCCACTGCCCATGTTCTTTCTGTAAGTCATCTAAGCAACCAGAATCTCAGCAATTTGACTAGATAAACACAGAAAGTTCTTGAGTTTATGATTCAAAAGATTTCTTTTCCATATTTAATGCAACTATTCTTATTAGATGCTGTCATGTTTCATTCACCTATTGCTATGTAACAAACCATCCCAAAACTTATCTGCTTAAAACAGCAACCATCTTATTTGCTCACAATTTTGTGGTTTGGCTGGGGCTCTGCTGGGCAATTCTTCTGTTGGTTTCAGTTAGGGTCTCCCATGAGGTAGCAATGGGATGGCTTTGTTTACACGTCTGGTGCCCAGGTGGGGAAAACTGTGAGGCCATGACCTGTTTCTTTTTTTCTTTCCGTATGGCTGGCTTGGGCTTCTTCTCATAGTGGTTAGATTCTAAGAGTGAGCATTTCAAGAGACAAAAGCTCCAATGTGCCAGCACTTATCATGTCTTTGCTTCCATCACTCTTGCTAATGTCCTATTTATCGGCCAAGACCAAAGTCAATATGGAAGGGTACTCCACAAGGGTGTGAATATTGGAAGGCATGATTCATTGGAAGCCACTAAAGTAACAATCCACTACTTGTGTAACAAACAAACAAACAAAAATTCCAATCTACCACTTGTGGTATATACAACAGAAATGAAAAGGAAATAGTATTTAAGCCAAGATCTACTGTTTCAGATTCTTTAAAGGATATTGGATTTAAAACATATTACTTTACAATACTACGCAGCCTCTGAAAGTCACATATTTGAATATTAAATGACATGGAAAAACATAATATGTTAAGTGTAAACAAAAATGTTTTAAAACAAATACTTGTTTGGATATACACCCCACTTTTCACCATTTTTATTGCAGATTATTTTCATTTCTTGTCCTTACATTTATCAAAATTTTGTCAGGATATATACTATTTTATAATCAGTAAAGTGCTTTTATAATTGAAAAGAATCTAAAAATAGTATTACAATAATAGATGATAGGGTAACAAGGTTTGAGTACATTTACATAATATTATTTATATTTCTATATTACTTTATAGGTTCTCTAAAGTAAAATATTTGCAGTCAATGAAATAAAGTTTTTATAGGAATGCAAATAAAACAAGAATTGTTAAATTATCAGATTGGAAAAAAAAAGGAAAAAGATTATCAATTCATAGTATTGGCCAGGATTTAAGGGCCTGGAGTGAAAGTGCAAATTGATAAAACATTTCTAGCAAGAAATTGAAATAAATCAGGATTTAAAATGGGCATTGCTTTGATGGAGAAATTCCACTTGTAGGAATTCTAAGGAGAAAAATCTTTTTAATTCTTAAAAATGTAGATACTGACTTGTACTGATTTGTGGAATTAATGGTGGAGCTTTGTCTCTTTATATAGTGTCCACCATTCTTTATACTTTCTAAGTGTAGTATCCCAAAATTGATACACTTTAATGTTTAGTGGAGACAGCAGAACTTGAATTTCATGGCCATGACCTTAAACTGGAGGTTCTCAATCTCGGTTACACATTGGAGCAGGATCATTACAGAGTTCCTGATGCCTGATACCCAAAGATTCTGATTTAACTACTCCTGGATGTCGCTTGGGTATTTGGAATTTTCAACGCTACCCATGGGATTCCAATTGACAGCCAAGTTTGAGATCGACAGGCGTAGTCAAAGCTCTCTTGACTGACCTAAGTTCTGACTGGTTAACCTGCCTTCTCTTTTCCTTCTATAAAAAAATGTTGACTAATTTCCAGGACTTATTTAACATCTCAAGTTGGTAGGCTACTAATACCTATGTCCTTTTGCTTCCATTGGTTGAATTGCTTTCCTAGAATCAGTTGAATTTGTTTCTAAACCTTTTCATGCCAACTGTATATTTTTCACTGTAATACAATAGCTCAATTGAGTATAAGAAGAGAGAGAGTTGAATGTTTTGGAAAGATAGCCAAGGTAAGCTGCTTTTGAAAAGAAGGCTATTGGGGTAGTTACTTTTTTTGTTTTTTTTTCTGAGACAGAATCTCACTCCGTTGCCCAGGCTAGAGTGCCGTGGCATCAGCCTAGCTCACAGCAACCTCAAACTCCTGGGCTCAAGCAATCCTCCTGCCTTAGCCTCCCGAGTAGCTGGGACTACAGGCATGTGCCACCATGCCTGGCTAATTTTTTTCTATATATTTTTAGTTGTCTAGCTAATTTCTTTCTATTTTTTTTTTAGTAGAGACGGGGTCTCACTCTTGCTCAGGCTGGTCTCGAACTCCTGAGCTGAAACGACCCCCCGCCTCGGCCTCCCAGAGTGTTAGGAGTACAGGCGTGAGCCACTGCGCTCGGCCTGCATAACTTTTTCTTTAACAATACAAGACTCACTGAAAAAGTTCTATGAATTCTTTCAAAGGGAAGGTTCAAGATGCTTGCTCTAAAAATTGAAGTTGATGTATAAACCTATTAATTCTAAGCACTTTATAGATATCATCTCATATAGTCTTCTTTACACTCCTGTAAGAGAGGTAATTCTATTGTCCCCATTCCGTACATAGGGAAACTGAGGCACACGGGTTAAGCAACCAGTCCAAAGTTGTTATTGTTGTTGCTGTTGATTTTTTAACTCTAGTAAGTGGACTCTGTGTTCCTGAGCGTTCTGCTCTTTCAGGAGAAAATAGAGCTCAAAGACTCCAATAAAGCAAATCATCCCGAATGTGGTCTTGGAAAGTAAGGGCAGGAGAAACGTTTTCCTGGCGCACAAGGAGATAAATCAATGAGTATTTGTAGTGAAAGGAGGGACTCTACTGACTTCTCCAAGCAGTTTTGGTTTTTTGGTTTTTTTTTTTGTAGAGATGGGATCTTGCTATGTTGCCTAGGCTAGTCTCAAACTTCTGGCCTCAAGTGATCCTCCCACCTTGTCCTCCCAAAGTGCAAGGTGCTGGGATTACAGGCATGAGCCACCGCACCCGGCCTCCATGCAGTTTAGACAAAAAGATGTGTTAGTGGGTCTCAGCCCTAGTTCCCATCTTCACCGGGTGTCCTCAGGGAAACACATCACACGCCCTCTGCAATCCATGCTGGAACACAGCCATGGAGTTCTGGAAACTTCTGCCATGAAATACCATCTATTAATAGTAGTGGGGGTCCCTTCACCAAGCCCTGCCTGACTTCCCCAGCCTGATTTGACCCTCTGCACGCCTCTGTTCCTTTACCACTGTGCCTCTAGGTCCCCCTGCAACCAATGGATTAGGGAGGACTTGTAGATAGGAAACGAGCCACCTTGCAAGAGGCGTCGCATTATTCAGTGCCACTGCAAAGCTGGTCAAGTGTTTTTGGCTTCCACCTCTCTCCTTCACTTCCCTCCTCCTTTCTAGTACTTTCTACCATGTTTTCTCACACTGTGATCTAAGCTTTTTTTCTAACAGAAACCGGGTTATAATTCTTCATATTATTTCACTGTGACTTTAAGACACATTGCCACCCTCAGCGTTATCCATACTTTAAAGCTGAGCTTCACCGATGGAATATAATTATAAATTTACTTAGTTCCCTACGGGAGTGATGTGAAGTAACACTGAACAGGTAGGTGTTCTATGGGGGCAGGAATCCTTCTAGGTGCTTCTGAAATCAAAGCTCATGAACAACTGTTTATGTGGCCTACATTTAAGTTTGGTCTGCTCCAATAAATGGATATTGAACATCACTACTTTGATGTGTAAATACACTATGCAATCTTTGATTTTATAGGAAACATCTAGAATTAACAACTTGGATGCCTTATGTTATGCTCTGGGGAAAGGAGATTGCTAGTTAAGTCTTTCAGAAAGAAACACCTTCAAAATGGAGAGGAGCTGACTTCAATTAACGTCTGGCTTTTCTGTAATTTTGTATGCTGGGCTATAATCGTAAAGTAGCAAACATTTTCAGGTACTGTGTCAACACGTCACTCCATCAAAACATCCATAATGATGATACAAATTATGAAAGAAAGTTGTCAGCATGATTTTATTGAAATGTGTTAGTACAATGCTGGAGGATCTTAAAATCAATACAAGCACTTCAAATGATATAGTCCTAGTTGACATTGCATTTAACAAAGAAAAGTTATCAAATATAAGTTGACTAATGTAATTTAAGTTGGAGGCTAAACAACTTTGGTGTATTTATTTTTCTCTGGCTTCCCTTTTTAGTTAGACATATGCCAAGCCCACCCCCATTCAGTAGAGTTGGGCAGGATCGATATGTTTGGTGGTCTCAGGTTTCCACACTAGGAGCAGCAAAGATCGAGAATGTTCTGGGACTCTACTGCTCACCAGGCAGTCTTCATTGGCTTTGTTGCACTGGAAACATCAAATAGTTAAGGTCTGAATTTCCACTTTGTATGGATAAGTCCAGTCTAATTAGTTCATAAGTGTACTCAGAAGTACTTTGCAATATAAAAGTGGGGCTAGAGCATGATAGAAATCATGATAGTGCTTAATTCAGAGAACGCCAACGCAGATTTCCTTATCTGGTTTTTTATCTGAAGGTCATTATTTTAAAACTAGCTCTATACATTTTTAGACTTTAAATATCTTGGATAAAATGATTACCTTTTACTAAATCAACTAGCTTTAGTCCCACCCCCATTTAAACTTGCACACTTGCATGTCAAGCTGTCTACATATGCGTCTTCACAACTACACCTTTATTTCATACAAGCATAGAAATTCCAAGAAGTACAGATGTCACACATTTATGAAAAATAAGAACTACATAGCATCAAAATAGATTCTTTACACATCTCAAGTCAACTCTTGCTAGATACAGTCAATCTGTACTGCACAGCTGACTTTACCAAGCCACTTTAAGGTACAGCAAAATGTTAGTTTTTGCAACTAAAACAGTATTTTCTAACTTCAATTCATCCTCTACCACAGTGAAGTTTAAAGCCCTAATGATTGCTGTTCAAGTTTGTTAATGATCTATTAAATAGATTTGATTTTTCCACCTGCAAAATTTAGAGCAGAGAATTTATTCTCTACCAGTTTAAAGATTGAGCAGAAGGAAGAGTCTGCTGTTCATTATTCCTAGGCTTTGCCTATGCAAATCCTCTTCTTTCAGGGCTGAGGAATTTAACTTGTTGTCTACCAATGTACATATAATAAAATTCACAAAGAGCCAACGCTTGAGTTCTGCCACAGAGGCAGCAAGGCACTTCCCTTAGGAGCATGTTGTGAGGGTCACCTCATGGAGAATGCAATCCTCAGTGAATTTCCCCTCTACAGACACTTCTGAGCCACTTTTAAAACATTATCCTAGTGGAGCAACTAAAGTTCACTAATCTGTACTTTTCTCATAGGCCTCTCCCACCCATATTTTTCATGGAACAGCTTTAGTTAAAATTACCAGTTGCTGGAGATTTGCTACTTCCGATTACAAAGGGCAAAAGAACACTGAATCAAAACTAAAGAAATAATGTTTAAATATGCATTTAGTGGCTCTCATAAAAAGTCACCTTTTATTTATATCAAAATCAAGATAATGATCAGAATAGTAAATCTGAGGGGATCTAAGGGAGTCTTTCTTTCAGCGGATATCTACGAAATGAAATCATTGGGAAAAAATGCAAAGTAAAAGCTATAGCTAAAAATATGATGTAAAAGAACAAGATGTTAGGACATGAGGCACATTCCAAAGAAGGGTCCATCTGGGAGGGACAGAGGAGAGCGCTCATGTAACAAGGAGCTCAGAGACTGTATCTCAAAAGAGTTTCCAAATCAGAGCAATTGCTGAACATAATTTTGGAATTTTAGGTCATGGCATCAGGTAAGTGACAGTTATAACATGTTTCAGAAGCAGTAATAAAAAAAAAGATACAGAATACAGAACTACATTGCCTCTGATGTCTATTGCTTACCAAAAAATAAATGTGTCAGTGGCCATCTTAAGCTAAATAAAATTTGGTCCAAATTAAGCACAATAACCAAGATGGTTACAAAGAAAAATTAAAAATTCATGGTATTATAAATTTTTTAAGGTTTGCTCCAAAGTAAAGGACTCATTCTATACAGGGTTTTACCCAAATGTCCATAGGCATTATCATTATATATTTACACAGAAGGCTTTAAGCTGAAGTCACCTTTGGTAACCTCGAAATATATAAACTATGAACTCCCATGATGAAATTATATATTTGAAAGTTGTTGCCTCAAAGTACTGAAAGAACAAAGGAAAAGATCACCTGTCAGAACAAGTGAAGATGATGAAAACATTTCTCACTTAAGATGGTTCATTTAAAGACCAAATAACCACCACCCTTCCCAAAACACCGGAAAGAAATGATCTTGAGCTTTTAGAAAGGGAAACGATGAATCTGAGAGTATACAAAGATCTGATGCTTTTGCCAGTGATTATCTTATCATTGATGAGCCCTAAAGCTAAAAAATCAGACAAATGGAAACAAGTCAGAAGTCAGAGTAGGCTTGCTGGACACCGCACGTTCTGGATTTATAGCGGGACATGGCTGAACAGGTAGGACACAGATTCCCCATTGTGTGTCCTTCGGATTGCCTCCGCCAAGATCATGGAAATGTCAATGACCTAAAGGCCAACGAGAAAAACAGAAGGGAGGAAAAAAGCGAGACATTGAGTTCTTTAAAAACTGAAAAGCCAGAAAGCTGAGAAGCGATTTCTCTAGCATACATGTGTTACTATCAAAACCTCCCATGCCCTTTTCTTTTGAGGACAGACAGCTTTGGGGTTTGTCTTCAAATGACAGCCTGTTGAACCAAACCCATATGGGATCTGGGAAGGGAGATTTTTCAGTGCAGAGACTCAAAGGCTTTTCAGAGTGTTAACCAGAGACATCTTTTTCTAGGGTCATTTGCTGTTTTAAAATTAATTTTACTCAATCATTATTTGGAAAGTTTTCCTCTGTTTCTGAAAAAAAGGTGACTATGTCATTTAAGAGCAGCACAACTGTGATCATCTAACCCAGGGATCAGCAAACTACTTTCTATAAAAGACCATATAGTTAATAGTTTTGGCTTTGCAGGCCAAATGGTCTCAGTCACAAATACTCAACTTCACTGTTGTCGCGTGCAAGCAGCCACAGGCAACAGATAAATGAATGGGCGTGGCTATGCTCCAATAAAACTTTATTCATAAAAATAGATGATGGGCTGGATTTGGCCTGTGAGCTGTAGTGTGCCAGCTCCCAACCCAAACTACTGCTAGTCAGGCATGAAAATATAACTGTCAGCTCTCTGGTGGCCAGTGGACATCCAGTCAGGAGGAGCAGGAAGGAGCAAAGCTCTGAAGATTCTTAGTACAGTCTGCTTCCCCATCCCCATTTTTTTTTACTGTGCTAAAATATATAACATAATATTTGCCATTTTAACCATCTAACTCGGTGACATTAATTACATTCCCAATGTTGTGTAACCATGACCATTATCTACTTCCAGAACTTTTTTATCATCCCAAGCAAAAACTGTCCCCATTAAATGATAACTCCCCATTCTTCCCTCTCCCAGTCCCTAGTAAGTGCCATTCTACTTCGTCTGGGTGAACTTTCCTATCCTCGGCACCTCATATAAGTGGAAACACAATATCCCTCCTTTCGTGTCTGGCTTGTTTTCACTTAGCATCATGTTTTCAACATTCATCCATGCTCTAGCATGTGTCAGAATTTCCTTCCTTTAAAAGGCTGAGTAATATTCCATGGAGAGCACACTTGGTTACCTATTCAACTGTTGATGGACATTTGGGTGTTTCCACCTTTTGGCTATGGTGAATAGCACTGCTATGAACATTCACGCACAAGTTTTGTTTGAACATGTTTCCACATTTTGAGGGTATATACCTAGGGGTGGAATTGTTGGGTCATATGGTAATTCTATGTTTAGCTTTAGTGCGGCCTGTTTCTGATGTTTTTCTAGTGCAATTTTGTTCACTCGCTATTTCTAAATAGTGAGCACTGACCTCTGCTGGCCCTGGCCTTTCTCAGGGATCTAGCGTGGCTTTTATCCTGCTGTCATGAGAAGCTGCAACCTCTGCCAGCATCTGCCTGAGCAAGGAGCCACACACACAGAAGACTCAACACTATATTTGGGGATCTGAAATAGGTGCACTGCTGCCTGGTTCTGCCTGCAGTGTGGACAGTACCTGAATCTTGGCGCAGTGCTTCATTTTGTCCTCTTGCGGAATTGTGTTTGTGACAACAACAGCTTCAAAGGCAGCATTATTTATTCTGGAAATAGCTGGTCCAGAGAAGATCCCATGGGTAAGGATAGCATAAACTTTGGTGGATCCAGCTGAGAGTAGCCTACAAAATAGCAGAAGATAAAAAATTAAGTGTTACAGATTCTTGAAATACTCTCCTCTAGTATGAATGGTAAAAGCAAAAAGTGTGTTCCGTAAAGGAAAAGATGAAACAAATTTCACTCACATATATTAGCCTAAAATAGGATCTTTTAAGGTATGTGTTAGCAAAATACTTTGTATCCCATTAAATAAGAGATTAGCAATCTTGGCATTCAAGCCCAGATAATTCTTTGCTATGTGGGCTGTCCTGTGCATTTTAGGAAAATTCAGCAGCATCCCTGCCTTCTGCCCCATAGCAACACCCATCCCCTCAGTCCTGACAACTAAAAATGTCCCTAGACATTGCCAAATGTCCCCCAGGGAGCAAAACTGCCCCTGGTTGAGAACCACTGGTTTAAACCAATATGGCCAAAATAACATCATTTTGACATGTAATCAATATAAAAGACTAGTAATGAGATATTTTACATGGTTTGCTTCACACTAAGTCTTTGAAACCTGCTGTGCATTTTACACCGGCCACATTCCAAGAGCACCACAGCCGTGCGTGGCGCAGGGGTGGCTCCCGCTCCAGACAGCGCAGCTCTGCAGCCTCTGGAAGACCACGTGACTGAGAAGGCTGGCTTGAAGACTGAGCAGAAGGATGCAAGGGCTCAAAAAAGCCCCAAAACTCTTTCCTTTCATACTCAGTGTCAAGGGAAGCACCTCCTCTGACCCTTTCTCAACTACTCTGAAAGCTCAATCCGGAAAATGAAAAGCCCATGATTTCTTTTCTACCAAAAAATATATGATAAAGATAATGGGGGCCAGATGTGGTGGCTCACGCCTGTAATCCTAGCACTCTGGGAGGCCGAGGCGGGCGGATCGCTCAAGGTCAGGAGTTCGAAACCAGCTTGAGTAAGAGCAAGACCCAGTCTCTACCAGAAAAAAAAAATAGAAAGAAATTATTGGCCAACTAAAAACATATAGAAAAAATTGGCCGGGCATGGTGGCACATGCCTGTAGTCCCAGCTACTCGGGAGGCTGAGGCAGGAGGATTGATTGAGCCCAGGAGTTTGAGGTTGCTGTGAGTTAGGCTGACACCTCGGCACTCTAGCCTGGGCAACAGAGTGAGACTCTTCTGTCTCAAAAAAAAAAAAAAAAAGATAATGGGCCTAGCATCTCCTTTGGTCTAAAACTCCACTGCCAAGCAACCAGCGATTATTATAGGAAAAATAGGCCCAGCTGTAAAAGCGGATGCATTTCCCTTTCTTAGTGACGGGTCCTAGCACTTTCCCCACTGCCTGCATACTTGTCCGCAGCGTGGCAGATGGTGCCACATGTGTCAGCCATGTCGTCCACGAGGATGGCCACACGGTCCTTCACGTCGCCCACCAAAACCATCCGGTCCACTTCGTTTGCCTTCTTCCTCTCTTTGTGGATCAAAGCAAATTCCACATTCAACCTGTCTGCGATGGACGTGACCCTGGCAAAGATGGAGATTAACATGCAGTCAATTAAACATCTTTACAATCAATTATTTTTTAAATTTTTTTTTAAAGGCTGATCAAGTACAATCAATTGTTTAAAATTGTATTTTAGGAACACAGCAAGCAACCACACTCAAGATGAAAGAGTCAGGTCCCCCTTGTTCAGCCAGGCATGGTCTAGGGTACACCCTAAGCAATGCACAGGGAGAAACGTGCTAGTGATGGGCCTTGCATTTGTGGTAGCTGGAACGAATGTCAGGGCACCCTGGATGGAATTATTGGATAAGAAATTGATATTCAATTTGTTAGTATTTGTGAGTACTTTTAAAAAATCACAGGCACAGCTTAAAGCACATTATTTAGGAACTACCATTTGCTCAGTTTGTGGAAAACAGTGGGGACAAAAGGCCTGGTAAACAGTTGCATGTAACACGTAGGCTTGTGAGAATGGGCTTCATCAGACTCGAGGCCTAAGGAGACTCTGTAAGCCTTGAGTCCAGCTCCTCTACCCAGCTAAGGAAAATGCTCAAACGTCATTAATGCCAGGGACGTTGGCATGTGCCTGTAGTCCCAGCTACTCGAAAGGCTGAGGCTTGAGCTCAGGAGTTCAAATCCAGCCTGAGCAACATAGCAAAACTTCATCTCTAAAAAAAAGAAAAGAAAAAAAAGAAGTCATTGGCTTAGAAGGGGCTGAGCTGGCAACAGGAAAAGAAAGTAGACAGGCCAGGCTTGTTGGTGAGCCCTAGAAATCTTGGATTGTCTGGTGAAGAGTGGACTTAAATGGTAAAACTTATTTCAAAACAATGCTGTAGATACGTGACATTAAGATTTTCCTATTCCTGGCTGGGCGTGGTGGCTCATGGCCTATAAGCCCAGCACTTTGGGAGGCCGAGTAGGAGGATCGCTTGAGGCCAGGAGTTCAAGACCAGCATGGGCAACACAGCAAGATCTTGTCTCTACAAAAAATACAAAAATTATCCAGGTGTGGTGGCAGGCGCCTGTAGTCCCAGCTACTTGGGAGGCTGAGCCAAGATGATTGCTTGAGCCCAGGAGTTGGAGGCTGCAGTGAGCTGTGATCACACCACTGTACTCTAGCTTGAGCAACAGAGCAAGACCCTGTCTCAGCACCCCCCAAAAGATTTTTCTATTCCAGTTTTTAAAATAACAATCAGAAACTATGCAATGTAGCTGAAAAAATATTTGAGGGACCAATACACACATACCCCGATTTAAGATGAAGTGCATGGAGCATACAACCTCCAAACATTATTTTTTAAAGTATTGGTCCTATTCACTGTGTCATCCTCAGACGGTGACCAGGAATGGAGCTCCCGTCTCCCGTGTGCCCCAATCAAGGACAGAGGAGACAAGTCTCTGGGAGGAATCCACTCGCTGGGGCCAAACAGGCAGCAGGAAGGCGACTAGGTGCTCCAGGGTACTCTTCCCCGTTTCTGAGGACTTTCAACATAGCCAGTATTTTTGTTTTCAATTGTGGAAAAATACGTATAAAATTGAATCGGTCTTCTGAACCATTTTAAAGTGCACAGTTCAATGGCATTAAGTACATTCACAATGATGTACCACTATTACTTGTATCTAGTTCCACAACATTTCATTACACCAAAAGGAAACCCCACACCCAGTAAACAGTCCTTCCCCATTCTCCACGCCCCCGCTCCACCTGCGACCCTGCCAAGCGCTAATCTACTTTTTGTCTCTATGGATTTGCCTATTTTGAACTTTTTGTATAAATGGAATCGTACAATATGTGATCCTTTTTGTCTGGTTTCTCTCACTTAGCATAAAGTCTTCAAGGTTCATCCCTGCTGCAGCATGGATGGATAGAATCAGTACTTTATTCCTTTTTAAGGCTGAATAGCATTGCACTGAGTGGATATAGCCCATTTTGTTCATCTATTCATCTGTCGATGGACACGTGGGTTGTTTCTACCTTTTGGCTATGTTGAATACTGCTGCTGTCAACACTGGCATGCAAATACCTGTTTGAGCCCCTATCTTCAATATTTTGGGCACACATCTCAGAGTGGAATTCCTGGGTCACATGGTAACTTTGTGTATAACTTATTCAGCTAGTATTTTAACAGCTTCAGCTACCCTCTTTTTAACTTGACCAAAGAATGCAGCAACCTCTTTCAAGCCTTAATGTCCTTTTTCCACATTAGAATTAGCAAGGACATTTGCTATCTCGAGACATGAAAATGAGGCCTAGGGGAAAGCCACCTTTATTCCACAGAGACATATCTCCACTTCCAGATGACATGTTTTTGAGTTGTACTTTGGTGCTCTGGCAGACTAGGCAGACTGCTCACCCTTGTCAATGGAACAACGACAATGCTGGACAGTACAATTACAGTGTACTGTAATCCAAGGGAACTATCTTTGCAAACACATCACGGAGCTGGAATGATAGCAGGAATCATCAGAGGCAGAGAACGAAGAAGCAGGTTATCCTGAGAAGCTGATATGCAACGAAGGGCTTGCTCTGCGGGTTGCTGAGGAGCCCTGATGATTTCAAGCTTCCATTTAGTTGGCGGAGACAGGGGGATGAGAAAGCAAGCTTAGGGCCCAGCCGAGACAGAGTTCAGCAGGAGAGCCTCGTATAACCCAGGGAGGCCAAAGGTTCTTCAGAGTTACAAGGAATGAAAAATAAACCTGCTGCCCACGTGGGAACAGGACAGATGCTTACCTGTCTCAAACTTGATGCTGAGTGGAGGGGGTTAGTTCTCTCTCGAGAGTTCAAAACCACATCTCGGCTCTCCTGAGGGCTGCTCGTCCAAATTCCTATTACGTATGTGATGAAGACCCTCAAGTAGAGAGTTTAATTTCTAAGGGATACTTTGGGTTAGTACACCAACGTAGCTGGCAAACGACAAATGCAAATCCTCTTGGAAGGATTATAATGGTAAAATTCTAAGGAATTTGAGGATTTCGCAGAAGACAATCACAAGGCACCAAGGCACCAAAAGTGACAGCCACCAGAAACAATGTAATCAAATCACAACAGCAAAGAGTAAGATGCTAGAATTAGCTGAAAAGGAGCCTAAAGTGATATATTTTAAAGAAATAAAACAGAAACTTGGATAAGAATAAAAGGATTATAAAGAATGACCAGTCAAGACATGGGAAAGAAAAGAATTTCAAGAAATAAAAAATATTATATTTGAAATTAAAAACTGTAGTAAACAGATTGAAAGTACCTGAAGAGAGAACGAGTATATTAGAAGACAGAGATGAAGACCTTGTCCAGGATGCAGCCCAAGAAACAAAAGAGACAGAAAGGCACCAATCTTCCGATCTAGTAAGCCCAAGAAATGAGTCCCCAAGCAATCGCAATAAAACTATAGAAGACCAAGAAATCTTAAAAATGATCAAATGTCTTAAGAAAGGATAAAGACGAGTCGCCTAGAAAGGAATAACAGTCAGACTGATGGCCAAGTGCTCAACGCCCCCAGTGGATGCCAGAAGTTACTAGAGTAATATCTTCAATTTGATATGAGAAATAACTGTCAGTCTAAGAATCTGTACCCAGCAAAACTGCCTTTCCAGAATGAGGGCAAAATAAAAATATTTTCAGCCAAACTATACAACCTGAGAATTCACTTCTAACATACAACTATTTAAAGAATGCAACTTAAGCAAAAGGAAAGTGATAGGAGATATATTGAGATGTGGGAGGAGGGGAAGGTGAGCAAAGATATTGGCTAATACGTGGAAAAACATAAATAAATGTTGATTGTCTAAAACCACAATAATAACAATAATGTCTAGTTTGTGGAGAAGGAAAAAAAAACATACTGGGCAATAGCTTTAAGGCACACAATAAGATGGTGGTAATGATATGTCAATAATCAGGGTAACAGGAAAGGGACCAAGCTTAAAGACTGTTAGATAAGAGAATAAGACACCCATTTCAGATCTCCAAATGGCCTTGGAAGCAAAGGGAAGCGTTACTATGATGAGAGCCATGTTTTTCCTACCCTTAAAAAAAAGAAATCACCCTTCAGGATGGAAAGAAAACCACAGTAGCCCTAGCAGATCCCCTTCATTCCCTAACTTGCCTAACTATCAACTTTCCTTACATAAGGATTTAATTGAGAAAAAAATGTAATTTGAAGGCTGATAAAGTTTGCTCTATAATCACCTAAAGCATACTACCATTTACATGCCATTTAAACTCCGATTAAGGAAAGCTAGTTTCACAAATGGTATTGGGACAACCTATGACACTGAAATCTTAGGCAGAAAAAGCTAGAACGAAAATAACATTTGACTTTGATTTCTTCTAGCACATTGTCTACATTCTGTTTTCTGTGTGTGTGTGCGAGTACGTGTAGGCACCGCCAGGAGAGACAGATACATGATACACTAATTTATTCACAGTGGTATCACTGGTAAAGACAAAAGGTAGTTAAAATTTTCTTCTTTCTAACTTTCCAAATTTTCTATAGAGCATGTAGAGTTTTCTACAGATCGAGGGAAAAAAGTTAAGTCTGAATTATTTAGTCTCAGCCACTTCCCATTTCACTTTTAGGTTGATACTTGGTGTCTCAGCAGCGGTAGGTCTGTTTCTCTCTTAGCTTTCTTTTTTTCTTAGTGGTCAACCCAATCAAGCTTCAAAGACTACCCAAGGGTGACCTCCTGTGGTGATATTAAGTTTTACCAGGAATGAGTCAAGCCTTAAAGCTTTCTCTAAAGCAACAAGCTCCGATTTGATATTTATGGTACTTTCTTTGGCGAAATATGACTTTTTGCATCAAGCAAAGAAGCCACAGATAATGTCAACTGCATGCACCATGTCTAACCTGCAAGGCTGTTCTGAGGGGATTGTCAGCTGGGGAATGCTCCACTCCAGAATATGAGGGTAATATGATGTAGAGCAGAAACGTTGAAAGGGAGAGGAGGTGACAAAAATTCCACAATGTACATCCCCTAAAAAGCTCGAGTGTCCTGGCAGAGGAAGCAGGTGAGGTTGAGTGGGGACTGCTTTGAAGGGGTCTGAACAAACCATCTCAAGCCCGGCCATTTACTCTGGTTAGTTTATTCTGCATTTTTAAAAAGCAGGAGTTGAAAAATAGCTATCTATTTGGAGCTGGAAACTTGGTACATAATAAAAGATGCCATTTCAAATCAATAGGGGAAGAGGTGGATTATTTAATAAATAGTTCTGGAACAACCAGATAGCGGGGGGCGAGGGGAGAGTGGATTCTTACTTCATAAACCCAGAAGTCATAATGTGAAGAAAAGGTAAAATGACTACATAAGAAGGTTTTAAAAGTTCTGTAGAGAATAAAAATATAAAAAGGGGAAAGAAATGAAAAACTTAGAAAAATACTTGCAACACACAAGAGAAACAAAGCTGCGATCTGATGCCTGTGCAGAACTCTTGACAATATAGAGGAAAGCCTGCAGCCCACAGAACAACAGGCAAAAGGTATGAATGGACAGACCTCTCACGGAAAATCAATGTGCCCTCACCCGCAGCAACCTGAATTAACGCAGAGAGACCCCACAGATCGTGGAGCTGATTTATAAATCAAAACTGCCTGATAATCCCCTGTGTGAGCAAGACTGTGTACAAAGTCACTGGCATCTGTACCTGACAGAACGTCAACTGGTATATCTTTTCGGAAAGACCACATTTTGGCACTGTCCACCAAAACTAAAATGGCTTGTGCCCTGGCACTTGGCAATTCCACTGCTGTGACCCTATCCTACTTGCACGTGTGTGCACAAGGTCAAAGCAAGTATACTGCTGCGGGGCTGTATTTAAGATCGCAAACAACAGTACCCACAAGTGGGTAACAGGGGGCTGTTATAATAGGAATTATGGAATATGCACACGAAGGGATATTACACATCTGCAAAAAAAACAAAGCAATTCTATTGCACAGCTGTGGAATCATTGCTAATATATAGCAAGGAAGTTTTTTTCTTTTTAATCTAATAAGTCCTTAAAGCTCAAGTAAGTAAGTTTTTAAAGAAGCACAATGAAGAAGAGTGTACAGCACATTACCATTTGTGTGAAATAAATACGGGGATGTATGTTTAAATAACATAATTCTGACACTGGAAACAACAGTGGTGTTTAAAGAAGCAAATCGGGGACAGTACCCTTTTGTGCTGCTTGAATTTCTGCTAAAAGCATGTATGATATTTTTAGACTATGTATATATAAATAGGGTTGGTGTAGGAAAGGAAAAGGCCATACAAGTTTGTGGAATCTATTATTTTTGGGCTGATTAGCTGCCAAAGTAACATTTTCTGGTTAAAAAAGGAAATATGCCAGACACAAAGGCCACATATGATCGATTGATATAAAAAGTCTCAAAAAGGCAATTCCATAGGGACAGAAAGATTCATGGCTGCCAGCAGGTGGGGCAGGAGAAAGTAATGGGGAGTGACTGCTAATGCGTACAGGGATTTTTGGGGGGAAATGTTCTGGAATAGTGGTGATGGTTGCACAGATCTGTGAATATATGAAAAACCACTGACCTAGACAATTTAAATGGGTGACTTGTAGGTATCTGAATTATAGCTCAACAAAGCTATTATTACAACCAGTTATCCCTTGGCCCACTTCTTCACCTCTAACCTTCGATGGGGCCAGTGCACTTGCCATATTTGAATGCAGATTCCACCGTGTGACTTATGGAAATTTCCAAATAAGCTTCAAGCATTTTGTTGGACGGCAGCTTAGAGCAGAACGGACAGGGCTCTTCTAAGAATTGGGACCTGTGCTTCCCTGCATGGGCATTTGGACCACTTTCTGGGCTACTCCTGAGCTTGTATGTTTGATTCTAGGTCCTTAGCTGGGCTTCAGGCAGATGAGGGTGCCAAATGAGGGACAACGGGATTTTGATTTTAAAGACATCCCAAAGCTTGATGATCACTTGTCACGTGCATCACACTTTTATTGGTACACATTTATGAGCTCCCTTCCTTTCTCACTGGGCTGGAGGGCAGAGGTCTCTACTACTTTTCCCTTCCTTATGGAGGCCCCTACCTGGGCAATAAAACTCCATTCCCCCTTTTTTCCCTTCTCAGATAACATCTGTAGAGCTCTACAAGGTCACTGAGGCACCAAGCCTCAGCTTGCAGCAAACACTGTGGATCGGGTCAGCATTTTCTTAGTGTTGCCATCCTTGCTCCTGAACACCCCGCGTCCTGACCGCTCATCAACTCCTAGAGCCTCTTTGGCAAGAGCTTTAGATGGGCCGGGCGCGGTGGCTCACGCCTGTAATCCTAACACTCTGGGAGGCCGAGGCGGGAGGATCACTCAAGGTCAGGAGTTCGAAACCAGCCTGAGCAAGAGCGAGACCCCGTCTCTACTAAAAAAATAGAAAGAAATTAATTGGCCAACTAAAAATATATAGAAAAAAAATTAGCCAGGCATGGTGACGCATGCCTGTAGTTCCAGCTACTCGGGAGGTTGAGGCAGGAGGATCGCTTGAGCCCAGGAGTCTGAGGTTGCTGTGATCTAGGCTGATGCCATGGTACTCTGGCCCGGGAAACAGAGTGAAACTCTGTCTCAAAAAAAAAAAAAAAAAAAAGAGCTTTAGATGGGCTGCCCAGCACCACTTTCCCACGCCACTGAGTGTGCCATCGCTATTGCGCTGCTACTACCAGGTCAGTTCTGCCTCTTTTTCACCTTAGTTTCCTTTTAAACTTACTGATTTCCTAGTCTAGTAATTATTCCATTATCCCGAGGTGTTGGCTGCCTGCTGCCCTGTTGTCTGCACATGCTGGTTCATGGTGGATGGTGCCCGGTGCCCGCATGGTCATCAGGCATCAGGTGGTGCTCAGCAGGGAGTGCTCACTGAGCAGCTGGGGCTGGGACATTCTCCCTCAGCAGGGGATCTGCAGCCTGGGACTGATCTTCATGTTAACCCCTTCTTACTGCTTGGCCTCAGATAGTTCCCTTTCCTGGTGTTCTACGCACAGAGATTTCTTTTTAAAATGGTATTCTTTTTCGGCTACCATATCCAAGTGTTTGTAGTAGAAAGGCCTAGCTCAGTCAACTAGTTAACGTGTTGTTAATTAAAAGACTTATTGTCCAATTAGTCTCATTACTTCTATAATCAGAAAACATTAACTTAAAAGAAAAACCTAAAACATATCTGTTCTTTGCTGAAAACAAAAGAATATACATATTGTGTGCGTGTATTTTTTTCTTTCATGAATGATGAAATGTTAACAAGGATGACAGGTTTCTGCTTTGGAAGTGAGGCCTGTACTCCACTTACTTGGTCATTAGAAAAATAAGGTGTTAAGTAATTTAAAGCATACTTCCTTATCTAATATACAGGAAAAAGAAAAACCAACTGGCACATACAGAAATCTGCATGGTGCAGCCTGCACAGTACCTTTTGGCTCCCCCGGCGTCGGGAGACACGATGATGCAGTTCCTCCACTCGGTGATGTTTTCCCGAATCCACTGCAGGACTGCGGGCTCCGCGTACAAATTATCCACAGGAATATCGAAGAATCCCTAAGGGGGAAGTGAGTGTCGCATTGCAGGGTTTTGTTTTGTTTTGTTTTTAAACGATCCTCACCAGGGAGGATGGTTTGAAAATAAATAACGTTTCATTAAATAACATTTGAATTTTTATTCAAAAGGAGCCATTATAACAGATTCCCTTTTGTTAATTTTAACAGAATTAAATCAAAAGATAGATATGTTGCAGAGGCAGATTTCAGTCCAATCCATCTTTTGGGGCATGTTCTGTTATCTTACGATGGCCTATGTTCTGAGGAATGGAATGGCTTTGTGGGGCAGTGAGCGAAAGGTTCGTCGTTCCTTAAGCACCAATCACACACCAAATAGTTCACATTCATTAATGTCACAAAGTGGGCATGGTATAATTTGGTCTGTTTTAGATACAAAGGAACTAAGTTATGAAGAAGTTGAACAATGTGTATTACGACTTTGCCATTCTAATTATTTTCCAGAATTTGAGATAAAATTACATACCGTTTCCTACCAAGAAGCCATTCCTACTCCTTTAAGACTGATTGGAAACAAGGAGGTGTTTGTCTCTACCGCTAGAGACAGGCAGTATTACATTAAATTACATTTCCAAGTTCAGTAAAGACAAAAATCCAAGAGTAGCCACGTACAAACTCAAACACGAGTAATGGTACCTCCGTCTGAACTTATTTAAGTTAACAGAGAGTCAGGGCTTCACCGTTTGCAGAAAGGCAATGCTGATACCTGTATCTGAGAGGCGTGCAGGTCCATGGTGATGATGTGATCCGCCCCAGCCACCGAGAGCATGTTGGCCACAAGCTTTGCAGAAATTGGAGCACGACTCTAAAAAATACAGACGCGGATTTTATAACAGGGGAAGATAGATACTATTAGATTCCTGCTACTAAGATGTACATGAGATAGATAAATCACAGGTGCAATCAACAAAACCTAAGAAAGAAAATTGCACATGCTGTAACAACAAAGGATATACTCGTTCCATTTTATTCAGCAAACATTTATATGTGCTATTACAAGGCTATGTACTTGACATTGGGTACACAGAACGAATATCAAAGAAGCAAACAGTTAAACATATAAGCACGCAATATCATAATTTGTAAAATTAAAATAATGATAAATGTGTAGAAGTCAAAAGGTACTGAGAGAGAGATGACAGCAGGAAGGACATAAACTTCAAACAGGATGGTTGTTATAAACCCCTTCAAGGAAATCATTTTTAAGGCAAGGCCAGCAAAAACAGGGAGAACAGTGTTCTAGAAGGATGGAGTGGCATGTATGAGATCACCGAGACTGACAGACCCACACATAGCCAGGAGCTGAAAGAAATCTAGCTAGTGAAGAATTCATGTACTGACAGTTGGAAGCTAATGCTGTTACAAATGAAACAAAATGTAGGTCAGGCTGGGCGTGGTGGCTCACACCTGTAATCCCAGCATTTGGGGAGGCCAAGGAGGGAGGACTGCTTGAGGCCAGGAGTTCAAGGCCAGCCTGCATGACAGAGTGAGACCGCCCCATCTCTACAAAAAAATTGAAAAATTAGGTGGGCAAAGTGACATGTGCCTATGGTCCCAGCTATTCAGGAGGTTGAGGCAGGAGGATAGCTTGAGCCCAGGAGTCAGACGGTGTAGTGAGCTATGACGGTGCAATGCCTAGGGTGACAGAGACTCTGTCTCAAAAACAAACAAACGAAAACACCAGGTCGAAGAAAGAACACTTAAAGGGGATTGATAATTTAATATTTAGATGCATTGTCATTTACCAACACTATATCCTTTTAAACATTACCTAACTTCTCTATAGCTTTAGTTTCCACATCATACATTATAGACAATAAAACTGTCCCCATCAAAGAAATCCAAGAGACTATGTAGACTTACGATTTTATTAGACCTAAGTAGACTTCAGCATTTTGCTGTAAACAACAGTATTCCTATAGACCAGCCACAAAGAAGAAAATATAAGCTTAAAAAGAGATTTCATTCAAAACAGCAACATACATTTATACACATACACACACACAGTATATTCATGTAAAAATACACGGAAAGGAATTCCATCAAAATGTTAATAGATTATTTGTATTTTCTCTAATACATCATTCTTCTTCTTTTTTTTTTTTAAAAAAAATCACCTTACAGCCGGGCGCGGTGGCTCACGCCTGTAATCCTAGCACTCTGGGAGGCCGAGGCGGGGGGATTGCTCAAGGTCAGGAGTTCGAAACCAGCCTGAGCAAGAGTGAGACCCCGTCTCTACTAAAAATAGAAAGAAATTAATTGGCCAACTAAAAATATA